>JAWWEN010010158.1:0-24711 GCA_035582955.1 Sycophila texana | reverse complement strand
TATTTATCATAGTTTGCTTAGTAAAAATTAAACATAATTCAATAAAAATATCCACAAAGACAAGGCGTCCCAAGATTGCCATGACAGTTTGGGTAATCTTTGCCCAACAATTCTCTCCGTGCAGTGTGCTTAATATAATAGAGGATATGAAAATACGTATCAACGTCTTGAATGTTCCTCACTGTAGTCGTGGATGCGTTAAAGGCTACTGTTTACTTTCCATTAGCCGCGTGTATCAATTACTCGCACATTGAAGCAATTACTGCAATAAAAATAACACATTCAACGGAGCAACGACTGGCTCGCTCAGTTCCACGCTGCGAGCGCTCCGCTCAAGTCTGAATCATATACCCCACCTCCGCAAAAATTTTTCGGCCAACAAAAAGAAAATTTCGTTTTCCCGCATTAGAAGCAATTGTACCGTGCGTTCACTCGATTTTTCGCGATCATCGTAATTGTGATCGAGTGGGGTCAAGAGGCTGTCGGGCTTTGTATTCGTGTGTGTACGTGAGCTTATGTATGTGTGCATGTGTTCGTGCGCTCGCACTGAAGCTTTTAAATTCATTACGGGTTCGACGGTCACGCGAATCTCGAATTAACAGACGCGGGATTCGCTCTTTTTTTTCGCCACCCCTTCCCACCCCCGGCTGAAAAATTCGAGCTAAGTGCATTAAAGCGCGTTGATTGCGATCGGCTCAGTGTGTTTTACAAGAGAGAGTCCTATTCCCTCTCGAGTTAAACAAATGCGACGCTATTTATTTTCTCGCTTTGCCCTTTTAAGTCGGATTATGAGGGGTGTTTGAATATCTGAGTGGGATGATAATTTGCAAGAGTTAAATTTACGACTTTACGGTCGAGTAATTAATTGACCTGAAAAAATTTAGTCAAGTATTTCAAGAATGAAAGTGCTGGTTAATTTTAATTCAGGCATAAAAAGTTATTTTGAAATAATTAATCCTGTATATACCTACACTGAGATTACTTGCTTTAATTAATATTTACTTGTTTCAACCAAAATTTATTTGTTTCAACCAAATATTAATTGAAACAACTAAACATCGATTTCGATTTCTTACTTTTTTTTCAGTGTACGTAACTCTGAATCAACATCGAGAAGCGTCTTGAAAATTTTTAAAATGAATTATTTAAATAAGTTCGGTAATATTTTTTTCCACGATTGAAGAACTCTAATTTAATAACAAAAGGTACATTACTCGTGTATTAGAAATATATGTGTATGTTCCTATCTTCATGTGTGTGTAATGATATAATTAAGTGAACCATTTTTCATTATGAATTTAATGAGGAAAGTTCGCGGCTATTATACACCTTTGTCGCGGAACAAGTTTCTGGATATTATTGGTGAAGTTTAATGAGTCAAAGCAACGATGAGTCAAGTTCCCGTTAAATAGTTCACACGTCATT
This sequence comes from Sycophila texana, assembly GCA_035582955.1. Lineage (NCBI taxonomy): Eukaryota > Metazoa > Arthropoda > Insecta > Hymenoptera > Eurytomidae > Sycophila > Sycophila texana. Next base: position 23,286 of record JAWWEN010010158.1, on the reverse strand, counting down.
TCCATAATTAAGAATAAAATTAGTTTTTAATCAATCAATTTATTAGAAACGATAAAAATTTAAAAACTGATCAGAATTAGTAATTTTATATGCACATCTTCAAACCATGAGTGTCATAAAACTCTTGATAATTAACGATGAGTCAATTTTCCGTTAAATAGTTCATGCGTCATTTAATCAATCAATTTATTAGAAACGATAAAGATTTAAAAACTGATTCAAATTAGTAATTTTATATGCACATCTTCAAACCATGAGTGTCACAAAACTCTTAATAGTTTCCAGGTCAAAATGCATTAACTAGAAACAGTACAAATTTTTTCAGAGCTTTTTGAAGTATTAATTCAGTATGTTTTGTTTGACATCAGTTTTAGTTAAATTTTCAAATTTTATTAAATAAAAATTAAATAAAATTTGAATAAAAAGTTTTGCGCTAGTCTGAAACTCATACATGGAGAGAAAAATTCTAGTAAAAATTACTATACTGTTTTGTAACGTAGGGATAGACTCGACAAATAAAAAATTTTACTAGAAAGTATAGTAAATTAATGAAATTGTCTAAGATATACATTTAACAACAACTCGAAAGAAAGAGTGACATTTCAGCCATCAACTTCTAGACTAACCACCGATAGTAGGATAATAACCATAGTAGTTATAGGTATAATAGATACATACAAAATTTTTTATTTGTCGAGTCTGTTCCTGCGTTACAAAACAGTATTATACAGTAATTTTCACTAAAATTTTTCTCTCCGTGTAAAATTTCCACTAACTAATGGAATGGAATTTTCTAAAAAAAAAATCCAGCGCACACATTTTTCATAAAAATACAAAATTTTAAATGAAACACACAAATAAAATGTATTAAATTCCTTAATCCTCTCCATAGTCCTCTGTTCCTACATTCTTTTGTACACCCCAACCGCGTCGTTACTGCGAGCATTTGCAGTTTTTAGAAAATGTAAAATACAAGCCACGCCGACTTGAGCATCGGCCCCAATAAATCAGCGAGCTACTGCAACGCAGGCTCTCGAATTCATCATCGAAACTAACGAGCCTCGGCCCTAATACGCCGACCGCGAGCTGCCGCTTCCATAATTTACAAGAAAAACTTCTTATCTCGCCGTGTAATCAGCGCGAAAGCTGCGCCGTGAAATACAGCCGTGGCCGTGTCGAGGGGTCGGTGAAAAAAAAACTGCAAACATTGCCCCCACCCTCTTTTTTTATTACAGCGGCCAGGCGCCGCATTCCCGAAAAAATTAGGAATACCGCACGGCAGAGGGTTAAAGAGGGGTGCATCGTAATCAAATGAGATTGCATTACACGTTTAATTAAAAGTCTCGCGCTGGCCTCTTCAAAATTCATATTTTGTCCTGGAAGTTGAAAGCACTTTTCACGCGGAGCGTGTGATTATTTTTGTTTTGTGGGATTTTTTTTTTCTGGTTGTAAAATGAGAATTGGCATTTTGATGTTAGTGGTAGCAATAAAGTGCTATTGGAATTCTATATCGAAACAATTGATTAGAATCATAAAATTTAAAAATGTCTGCCTTAAAATAGTGTCATCCATATTGATTTTGTGTAGACTGTTTAGACTTATACTCAGAAAACCACGTAATTGACTAATTCAAATTTTTCGTGAAAATGAAAAGGGAACTTTAAGGGTAGAGTCAAGTTAGAAAAATCAGAAAAACAAAATTCTGTGATTTACAATATGTTTTTGTAAAAGTTAAAAATATGTTTTAGTGTAATATAAAGATAAAGAAAAAACTAAATTTTCAGCTTATTTCAATCATTTTCAAGACTAAATCTGAATCTGAATTTGGATATGTTTCTTCGATGACTACAATAATATGTCTTCCTTTGAAGACTAATAATCAAAAATGAAATTTTGGGTCTGTTCTTTTTTTCACTTTTTGAAAAAGAATTACATTACTAAAAATACTTAATTTTTGTTTTTTATTAACTTAAACTAGTCAAAAAATTGCAGTTTTGAATTTAGAATAAATAGTCCACATAGATTTGTAGTCTTCGAAGAAACATTTTCAAATTTTCCACAAATGGTTTCGCGCAGGAGACATTTTTGCTAAGCCCTTGTTTTTACTACTTTTTTAAACATATCTCTGCAGAAATTGATTCAAATAGTCTGTAAATTTTTCTTTTTCTTTATATTTTTATACTACTTAAAAATATTTACTTTTCTATACGCATATAAAGTGTAAACTAAAAAAAAAATTTTTTCTGACTTGACTCTACCCTTAAAGGTTTTAATTCAAACAGTCGGTCACGTGACTTAGGCCAGAAAGCCACAGATATAATTTGAAATTGAATAAAAAGAAAATTCGAAATCGGCTTTCAGTAATAGCAAAAAATTCAGCTCATAAAGTATCTCACACACTGCAAATGAGATTGAATTAGCCGTTTAATTAAAAAGCTCGGCATTTAATAAAAGCCACCCTCGCAAAGAAATGAAAAATCCATCAAAAGCTCAAACATGAGGCTCCGTGCATTTCTCCTTTTCAATTAGATTGGCGAATGGTCGGGCGCTTATACCTACGTCTGCTGGACACGTAACACGGTTTTATTATTTCCACGGGGCTGGCGTTTTCTTTGTTCGCGGTTGCTCTGTGCCTCTTTCTTATTAGGGCCGGGACTCACGGAATACACCGCGACGTGTCTCCTGCTGAGAAAATACACTTTGAATATTATTTTAAGGTTACGGTCACGATTCCTATTTTCTTTTTTAGGGGTGCGCGAAATGGTTTATTTTATTGAGAATTTAATGTTTATTTTATGGTGATGTGAATTGAATGCTTCGGACTGGCCTTGGAAATATGTTTCTTTCAAATGGAAAGGATTTTCTTGCATAAATTTCGTACGTATAATCTGCATAGATTAATTCGTTTCGCACAGTGAAAAATTAATTGAAATAACGAAATCTGAAAGTTTAGAAGAAAATATAAAAAAAAACGCTGCCAACTGCTTTGGCGGAATGCTTTCTCGTAGAGAACTGTGACGTTGTTTTTTCAATTTTTTTAACATTTAATGAAGTTTAAATATTTATGATTTGTAACAAATACTGTTAATTAAATTTTTGTATCAAATAATAAGTTAATACTGCCAAACAGCGTTGTAAAAACATTAAGTACTAAAATGCACTAAAAATTAACAAATATTCATATCTAAAATAATAAATAATCAATAGAAACCCTTGAAATTTTTAAGATAGCTTGTTATTGCTCAAGCAAACGTATGTACAAAATTTTAATCAAATCCAACGCATAGTTCACGAGTAGTTACAAAGAAAGTGTATACTTAAGAAACTCTTGAAATTTTCAAGCGGTCTTCGTACAAACATACCCAACATTTGTGCAAAATTTGGAAAAGATCCACTGAATCATCTAAAAGTAGTTACGGGGTAACGACATACGTACGTACATACATACAGACATTTTTTAAAAAGTACTTTTTTGTACTTTCTGAACCTAAATAAGTGCTTTTCAGTAACAGAAAATTTTTTTTCACCGTCACAAAGCAAAAAACTAAATTTTTCTCGTCAGTATAATAATAATTCTAAAGAGTATAACGCGCTTTTACTTCTTTGAAAATGTGAACTGTCGATTCAATAATTTCATTTGAAAAATTTTCTTTATTCCGGATTCTATCGCGATTTCATTTGGCATTCCGATGTCCATATACACTTTTTTTTTACCGCCACTCACTTTCGCTCTTTTTCAGCAATTCTGCTTTTTACGTCACAACGTTACGTTTGCCTGGTGACAACGTTCCCGCGGGTGATTTTAATTAAAGTCCCGAGTGCGATTTCAGCATGACCGCCGATATGCGGATTCTTTGCTTTTGATTCTTTTGATTTTGCTCCTCTTTCTCTTTTGTCCCATCCCACCTATTGTCCCCTTTTTTGCGTTATTTAAAAGGAATTCTATTTGTCTTCACATCTTTTAGTATTTTTTTATGGAACCGTAAAAATTTATTTTCGCTGAATTAGCTGTAACAGAACTTTTTTTTTAGTTTTAAAAGCTGTGAATCAATAACCTGTGGATTCATCAGTATCATATAGAATACTTTTGCAGCTTCTAAATATTTTCGGCTTCGGAAAGCTTCGCTGACGGATTGACATTGATGAAACGGCGACTATTTTTTAGAAAACAAATTTTAGGAAACTTTATATGAAATATTATTGGAATAAATATTTTTTAACACACAATACTTTTCAGTAAATTTATTCACACGAGGAATTAGGTATGTCTGTCTATGAGGACTGCTGCCTAGAGCCTGAACCATACGCTGCGCTTTTCTTAATTCGTCACCATAAACTGCGTTTCCTCGAACCTGATGATAGGGTCTTAAGTACTCTCGTGTACGGGACTCAAAACAATAATAGAAACACACTAAGCTTTCTTTCGTTCTATGAATATACTATTGTTCTTTGTCGATTGATTTTTTTATAGCGTATTTTAAATAAATAAGGTTTCAATAATATACCAGAAATTAAGCTATACCAGAAATGAAAGCTAAATTAACACCGAGTGTTTTTAAAACGTAATATTTGGCGCACCCGTGCATAGAGTTTGCGTTAAATGCCTTTGTCCGAGCGTAAAGTCTACTTTTTATGTACTCGCGTCGACGAAGGTACTTTGCACGCCCAGAAAATTATACTTTACCAACTCAATTCGCCCACGAAGGTGTGCAAAAGTAGTCTTTATTTTTTGGGCCTCTGAAAAAGTGTTCCATTTTTCATTAGTTTTTGACTACTTTACAATTTTGGTTCGCCAATATGCCTATCTTGTAGAAAATTGAAAAATGAATAAAACCTTGAGTAACTTTTTTTTCCGACGCTTCCTTTACAAATAATAATATAAGCGATATTAACCCAAAAAGGTCCATTTTTGAGCTATTTCACACTTTTTTTGATTAATTTAAATAAACTTCCCATGGTTTTCAGCATTCCGCAGGTCGATATTCCGAATCTACACATTTTTTCGGACCGATTAAAAAGAACACAGGTTTACATCAAGCAATATCCATTTAAGCTCATTTTACGGGTCCACCACCTTTAACTATTCCTTCATAAAATATCCGAAAAAAATGTTTAACATATAATATACTTTTAATACTATAAAAATATATTAATTTTATAATAAAATGGTCCCAGCTAGAAGTCTCTAGGTCCATTTTGTCTTAAGCTGTCAGTTTTAAATATTTGGCTTTGCCGTAACCTACAGGTCCAACGGATCAATAAATTTTGATGGGGTTTGCCTTAAACTAGTGGTAATTAATGTCATTATGGTCTGAAAAGTTGTTTGAATTAAAATTTTCAGAATAAATATCTGAATGAGCTAAAAAACTGCATAAATTCATGAAATTTAAGTAGTTTTAAGCAGTTTTTCAGCTTATTCAGATATTTATTCTGAATATTTTAATTCAAGCAACTATTCAGCCCATAATGACACTAATTACCAACAATTTAAGCTAAACCCCATCAAAATTGATTAATCCGTTGGACATGTATGTTACGCCAAAGCCAAATTTTTAAAACTGACATAGCCCATACACTCCTACTATACATCACAGTCTATTTTAGTTTCTCAAAAAAAAAAACAAGCACTAAATCTGAATCGCTAACATCCCGCTTAAACACCGAGCATCCACCAATTAATCTAGTTCATTGTAATAGCGAAAACAATAAAGTTACACATTGCGCCTTGAGCTAACGCAATAGGGTAGGCACCGTCGAGAAAGCAGGCTGGGGCGTACTTATACTCTCGCCTGTAAACAAAAGTTACTCCCGCGTCATTACACGGACCGAGGTATAAGTTGTCCAGGGGGAGGAGGAAAAACACCGCCGCGGCGCAGGCGCAGCTCGGCTGGGATTCGAAACAATAACGCGCGTGACGCCGAGATGAAAAGCAAAGATGAGCGCGCGTCTCGTTTGTAATTAGGGGGAGGGGGGTTCTTTGTATGCGCGAAAACTATTCGTGCAAGTTGGGAAACAGCTTGGCGCAGTTTACGCGCAAAGGGTTTCGCGAGTCGGCGCCAACTTTCGCGGCTTATTACCGGGATCCTAAGTTCCAAGCGACAACGATTACGTCGATGGCTTCCGAGATGTGCTATGCTACGCTGTTTTTCACTCTTCTTAAGTAGCGCTTGTTCGTATATCTTGGAATATGAGGCTCTTTTAATTATTTGCGTTACTTTGTAGTTTATTAAAAAGATTCTCGTTTAATTTACGGAAATTCGAATGGGCTTTGGTTTTGTAATGTCTTGTACGATTACTGATTATGGAATTTTAATATAAGGTATCAGCAGCTAATATTATTTTTGACTGAAAGCAAAATTTTTTTAACGCGACAAGTCTCATTTTGAAGCTTATGAAAGCAGCTTTAAAATGAACCCTGACTTGATTAATTTAATTATATCCATCCTAAGTTATCGCACTTTGAGGTAGAGCATCTTTTTTCTATATTCGCCAGTGAGTGTTCCAATGAATGCCACTTCCAGAAAAACGGACTTTGGAAGGTTAACTTTAAAATAACTCTCAATATCAAAATTTATTATAATTAAAATACAATACAAGAATAGCGACTATAGTACCTTTTTTAAACTTAAATTTAATAATTCATTTTTAATTTAAATTCAAACTGTGTTCTGACTTCCATAAATTGAATTGCAGGTTTAGTCGTGTATATAGTTTTAAAATCTTTAATATAGATAGAAGCATCAGTCAATTTTATTTTTAAATAATCTACTTCTGAAGACGCACGCCAAGTGCATATCTCAATGGAAAGTCTGCTATCACTTTTTGAAAAAGGATATTGCATTTCGACGTGAGGAGAGGGGGAGAGGCCCCGGAGCTTCGCCGCCATCTATAATTCAAGACGCATCTTCTCGGTAAACGGGAGCCCGGGAAAGCTCGCGGAAAACAATCCTATTATACTCGCAACACACATTCGAGCGGCGCACTTCGCCCCGCGGATTATGCCGGGTCATGGAGCAGACGGCGGCGAAGTTGCGCGGCGGTCCCGTGCGGATTCCGCCTCCGCTATATGGATGTTACTACCTCTTTTCTTGCGAAATTTCCCTTCCGGATGAAAATCGCCAATTGCGCTCGCCCCGCACGCTCCAAGTACTTTTGCTTGGTGGATCAGTCGGTTTTCGTGGAATTTTAATGTTGTTGGGACAGATTTTTTTTCTCATAATTATTTTCGATCGATTGCAATTCCTGTGCTTTGATTTTTGAGGAAACCTTTTTTTAGAAAGATAGCCATTGGTTGATTGTTCTTCGAAAATCTCGAGATTTTCATTACTACTAGCAAAATCCAACGCATTGTTCTTATTATTATGATAAAAAATTGTGATTATTAGCAATGTTAATAGATCATGATGTATACGCGAAACAAAGGTCTGCGAGATCAAACTAAAGGTGATTAGTTTCATTATTTGGATCTAGAATATTATTTCCAAAGTTTCATCCAACTCCACAACTCGGAGGATTGATACTTTCTTTGTAAAAACAAAATTTAGTAGTCACCACTACAGCCATTATACTAGTTTTAACTAATATTCACTTTTTCAACCAAAATGTCTTATTTCCACCAAATATTAGATGGAACAGAAATTAAATAGCAGTTGAAAAAACTAATCCTTAGTTGTGATTACTGACCTTTTTTCAGTACACTTTTTTTAAATCGTATTTTTGAGGTTAGATTCTTAAATTTAGCGTCATTTAACCAGATATGCCTGTGAGCCAATCAAATCCCGTTTTAAAATACTTCACAACATCTTGCCATCCTTTTATTAAGAGAGGATATGGGATGTAATCGTTTAATTTACTAGTTGAATTTTAATTGCTAAAAGTTTTAATTATTCCGTTTGATAAATTGTGACCAATGCTACTGTAAGGGAAATAAAAAAATTACTGTTATTTTTAAGAAAGTTTATCTTCTAAATATGAATAAATGAATAGGGGTAAGCGGTATAGTCGTTGGCAGGGAAGTAGTCATTGGCCGCAACGATAGTGATTGGCAAATTTTTCATTAGTTTGTATATCTATAGATATGCCAATCACTATCCTAACTAGAGCCAATCACTATGTTGCGTCGTCTGCTTCGAGTGCTAATACCGTTTACCCCTATACACATATTCTAAGTGATAAGTCTCCCCCATATTCTCTCTTAAAAAAATAATGGCCTTTGTTCCTTTCTTAAAAATGTTATGGCCTTTGTTGTGAAGCATTTAATTACGTGATTTTGATTGGTAACCAAGATGGTCGCCAAGAACGTGAATGTGATTGGTCGTCGGACTTTTAGGTAGGATGCGAGAACACGAATTTTTCAATTCAAAAAAAAATAAAATTAAAATTGTTTACGTTATGATTATGGTTATTAATATTATCCTCTCATAAATAAGTGATAGCCTTCATTGTATTTGTTGTGAAGCATTTAATACGCGATTCTGATTTGTAGCCAAGTTGGTCACCAAGATGGTCGCCAAGATGGATGCTAAGATACGCAAACGTGATTGGTCGTCTGATTTTTATATTAGGTGTAGCATGAGATAACGCGAATTTTACAATTTTGAGAATAGAAGAAACTACGTTTATGTTGTGATTATGGTTATTAATATTATCGCTTTAAAAAAGACGCCAACATTAAAAAAAAAAATAAATCTAACCTCAAAAAGTAGTAGAAAATAGCGCGCTGATACCTTTTTAATGAAAGACTTATCACGTGTAATAAGTGTATACTCACTTATTCGAAGTAAATTTCACTTATTCATATTTACAGGAATATATCCGAGAATGTTGAAGCAAGGCATTTTGTACTAATAATTTAAAGCACGTCGCTTTGTATTGCGAAGAGAATAATTAACAAACGATGCTGAACAGGTGTCTCTTTGAACCCAGCGAGCAGCGATAAAAGTAAACTCCCTAATCGTCTTCGCAATCGTCGTAGCGTTTGCGAGAGGGCTGCGGGGTCAGGAGCCGAACGGTTGTCCGGGGTCGATCCACAAAACGCGCAGTCGGGGAATTCCCCGCGTAGCTCGCCTCCGTGCGTCGCGCCCGTACAATTTACGGCGCATCCCCGCCGGCCATTTACAATTGTAATCCGTAAATTTTGGTAAACTGCAGTTAAGAGGACGGCGCCGTCGTCCCAGCGTGTTTGTAGTTTCGCCGGGCGAGTTTCCTTCCTGCGACCTCCTCATCTCCGGCGCGAGCGCTCCCTTAAGTCGGACCGGGCTCCTAACGCGCGTCGCCTCAGCTAAGCGACTTTTTATGAGGCACGCCGATGCTACGCTTGCTATAGTTGTACGCCGTCTTATAATGGAAGCATAGATCCTACCCTAGTACGCTGGAGAATTCGCCAAGGGGTGGCATCCCTTCGTAATTTGATGTTTACTTCACCTGCGATTTTGAATTTTCTATGCTTTTTGAACAATTTACTTTGCTGTTTATAAACAAAAAAGAATATTTCGAAGAAATCATCTTAATTAGCGGAAAGGTCTAATTTCTTTATTCTCCTTTAAAAAAGTGATGACCGGATGTTGTGAAACCTCAAAAACGCGAATGTAATTGGTTCGTGGATCAATATCCGGTATTGGCGCCCAAAATTCAAATTTTCTAACCTCAATAGTGTGTCATGAATGATCCTCTCTTAAAAGAGTGATGACCAGATGTTGTGAAGCCTCGAAAACGTGAATGTAATTGGTTCGTAGATCAATATCCGGTATGGCGCCCAAAATTCAAATTTTCTAACCTCAATAATGTGTCATCAATAAATAGTAGAAATAAAATGAATAAATAAATAATAAATAAACCTCTCTTAAAAAAGTGGTAACCGGATGCTGTGAAGTCTCAAAAACGTGAATGTAATTGGTTCGTGGATCAATATCCGGTACTGGCGCCCAAAATTCAAATTTTCTAACCTCAATAATACGTCGTGAATAATTAGTAGAAATAAAATGAAAAAGAATAACAAAATGAATAAATAATAAATAAATAATAAAATAAATAAATAAATAGTAGAAAGAAAAAGGTGAGCGCGCTGAATTTTGCTAGTATAAAGAAAGTATAAGGTTAAGAAAACGAATGCTTTAAGTTTTAAAGATAAATAATTGTTTCTCAGTATTGATTAAAGGGAAAGAAAGTTGGAATTAATCGTTCAGAAGCAATCAAGGGTAGGTTACTCGCTCAGTAATTATCAAAGCAACTAAGTGAAACTCGTTACTCTACATAATTCATTTCCCTCCGCTGATCCGAGCGTTTCTGGGACCATTACTGAAACATACTGGTCAACCCCCTTGGAGCATTAATTTTCCTTCATTATCAAACCGACACTTATCCAATTGCATGGATCTCGGCAAGCTTTTTCCGCGTCCGTTCATACGCGGAAAAAGTGAAATAATAAATCCTAATCCACGCGCGGTCCGTCCTCTTGGTCGAGCGATAAATTATCCGGGCGCTCGTCCGTCCCACGAACCGCAAACAGCCACGACATAGATATACAGCTGAGATAAGACTCCGCGCAAACGGCCAAAGGTGTACCTGGCGATACACGGCTAAAAGTGCAGCAACACTGAAGGTGATGGACCTTGATGCAAGAAATAACGATGCTCCACGAAGAAAAAAGGCGCGAATGGAACAAAGCGTCTAATGCAGTCGACGTGACTGTTTTTTTTTTTGCGACGGACCTCCAGAGATAGCGGAAAATTTCCGAAGGGAAGATAAGCGGGCGGCATGTCGTTCGTTTCGCTGCGAAGACGGACTTTTTGTCTCCTTTTCTTTCTTTCTTCACTTGGCAGCGCGTAGAACCTTTGAAAGTTCAATTACGAGGCAGAAAAGCAGCGAGATTGTCGCGATAGGAGGAACGACTAAAGGAATAAGTGGTCGATGGAGGAGGTACGCTGTAAAAGTACTTCGCGACTTATTTGAAGACTTTGAGTGTCGAAGCAGGAACTGCGTGGTTATTTCTCAAGAGAAATCGATTGTTGCCTGCAATAATAATACTAGCATATGATAATAATGATATCGCTTTAGTTGTATATAAATTGATACTTTAAACATTAACATTTGGTATCAGTCGAAATCACGACACTGAAAAAAAAAGATTAGTAAATTCTAGAAAATCTTTGTTTAAGTAGTGCCAAGTAAATTAACTAAATATATTGTAGAATCAACTAAATATTTCATTGAAGTAACTTTATTTAGCAGTTTTTACAAAAAGATTTATTTAATTCAATGAAACCATTTGCTTGGCACTACTTAAAGAAATATTTTGTTGAATTTACTAATTTTTTTTTCAGTGCAACAACTCCCATTGAATAGGGAACTTGCAGGTATCAGAATTCGGCTGTAATTTTAATTTTAATAAAAAATACGTAGAAAAATAATAATAATGTCAAGACAGATTATTTTTTTATGCAAAATTTAATTAATTGTAGTATGAACAAGTTCACGCACAAATGTATTTCAATTGCATGTCGCATGATGTGTCGTCAGTGCCTCTATCGGTGACTTCAAAACTATACTAGTAATTGCTATATGTCTATATATGCCACAATATATAAATATATAGATAGTATATGTACATAGATAGTAACAGACAACAGTACAGTAGAAATCACCGATGGAGGCGCTGAACAGCAGGACAATGACGTCACATCACGTGACATGCATTTAAAACAAAGAATTAAAAACGCCAAAGTTTTTTATTTTATAATAAATTAAATACTGCTTTAAAAATAAAACGGTCTTGACAATGCTCTTATTTTGATTCATATTTTTGAATAAAATTAAAATTAGAATTCATGCAAGTTCCCTATTGCAGAAACGTCTTGCAACAATTTTTTTACGAGCTGTTCCCGCGTTAATCAATCCCGGCACACGTACACAAAGAGTGGCGCAAATATTTTCGAAGTCTAATAAACCGCTCACATGCGCGGCGAATGAATGCCGGGCTCGGCGAAAGTGCGCCGAAACAAAAGCCGGTCTAGATGGATTCACGGAGATATGCGGAGGGGCCACTTGCTGGGCGCGTGCGCCTGTTTTGCCTGGGGGATTCCCCCAAATTAAACAACGTCCGCGGACCCGCCACCTAATTTACAACGCCCCTCGGCGAAGGCCTTACTTGCCCCGCGAGTTTCTTCGATGCGGCCTGGATTGGCATAAGCGCTGTGAGTTGGGACGGGAGTAGGGTTTCTGACTGCGGCTTGGTTTAATGGGCGATTTGCAAGTCTACTTTTTATGTACTTAGATAAGGGAGTTATAGGTTTTGGCTGGGTCAATATGAATTGAAATTCGTTGAAGGGTTGTAAGTAGTTAGCTTTACTGAATCGACTGATCTGACGCGCAGTGATGAATTAATGAAAAATCGGTTAAACGTGATATAATTGGTTTTAAAAGTTAATTAATACATTAATATGTATTCAGTTTAAATTAGTATGAATTATTTACATACATTCATTGTTTTGTAAGACAAATTTTATTTTATGTAATCCTTACCCACCTTGCTGAAAAAGATCACGTGATTGTCATGTGATAATCACGTGATAATCAGGTGAGAATCACGTGATCCACATGTGATCTGCATGTGATTTTCACGTGATTATCATATGAAAATCACAAGATTATCACTTGATTGTCACCGCAAAATATCACGTGATCATAGCATGTAATCTTTTTCAGCAGGGCAATAATCCAATCTTTCTATTATCCTCTATTATATTGAAGTACCATTTTTTTCAATCTGAAAACTTCAGAAAATGAAAAAAAATGTTAAAAGAGTCTTTAACGATGATAAAGTTAAGTAAGTACATGTACTTAATGTTAATTAAAGAAACGAAAGCTGATTTATTTGAGTAATTATTCCTAGTGCTTGCGTTCAACTGCTGACTACGCTACTTACTTTACGATCAAGTAAAATCGATCTTCCTTAACTAAATCAATCAACTTGGATTTCCAATTGACGAAACTTAGAAAATCAATGGTCGTACTACTGCACGTATTCCTGGCCTTTCAAGCAGCAACTCAATTAAAAGCGACAATACTTAGAACCCCTACCCTCCGCCCCCCCCCCCGACGCACACATAGACGATGCTCACGACATCTTCTAATTGTCGCAGTAAACAGCAGTTAGCTCGATTAGCCCATACAACGCACAGAGTTAGCCAGCGTCTCGGAGACAGCCGCATCGCGGCTTTCAGCGTCTCGGCCTTTGTCTCGCCGCGATTGGCCTAATCCGTGTACCTCTCGTTGTTTTCCCGCCCCTGCAGCCGTGGCACCCCAGCCAAAAGCGGATACAAGTCGGCGGCGCCCGATCAATTCGCCGACTCTGTTTGCTGATCGCCCGGTCGCTCGCCAACGCTAATAATCTGTTGCCGAAAGATCTGACCCTTACCTTCGACGATGCCGACGGATTTAGCTAGAAACAGCGGGATTCGCCTTCAATATCGCACTCTAGCTTACCCTGTAATGACAAGCACAAGTATTTTATTTTATTAGATGGTAACTCGATGAAGAGGATTAAGAGAATAAATGCAGCCCTGGGCTTTATATATCGAGGTGAGCGTACTTCGCAGTCACTGCCAGTTACGTGACAGTCACTTGTAATGTTAATGCTGTGCACGTGACGGTCACGTAACGGTTAGTGACTGCGAAGTACACTCATCGCGATCTGGTAGAAACACTCATCAGCCATTCGACATCGGCGGGTCAAGTATTGGGTTCGGTAGTCACGTGGTCTAGCTGGTCTAATTGTAAGATGGCCTGAGGAAGTAGGTGAATACATTGCCGACCATAAGGAACTGATGTGTTTTTTCAATCTCTTTTAAAATTAGACTACTATACGAACAATTTTCATAAGAGAAATTTGTTCAGTTATTTAATCGACATCTTTTTATTGTAATTTCATTGTAGAAACATTTTCGGCGAAAATGTTCTAAAAAGATGCCAATTAAATAACTGAACAAATGTCCCTTATGAAAATTTTCCATATTCATGCTGACCCATTTTAAATGATGATATTGAAAAAAACACATCAGCTTCCTCTGCTGGCAATGTATTCGGACCTACTCCTTGTAGTTCACTTCCAGAGGGCGCATTCCAGTTTAGCTAATCCCAATACGAAGTTTGGACAATCGTTTCACAAGTCACTGATCAACAAACTGAACGAGCCTGCTTAATTCGTTACGCTTTTTGAATCTCTCTCTTAAAAAAAGAGACGACCGGATGTTGTGAAGCCTCGAAAACGTGAATATCACTGGTTCGTGGAACAATATGGCGATATCCAGTATGGCGCCAAAATTAAAAATTTCTAACCTCAAATTTGAGTCATGAATAATAAATAGTAGAAATAAAATGAAGAAAATAATAAAATGAAGAAATAATAAATAAATAATAAAATGAATAAATAGCAGAAAGAAAAAAGTGAGCGCGCTGGATTTTGCTGTGTTAAAAAATTGAAAGTCTTAAAAAGACATTGGTTAAGTAAACTGTTTAAAGTGTACTATTAAATTATGTCATTGATAAAAAGTTAAAATACGTCCAAAATGGTATAATATTTATTGTAAGCAAACAATTAAATCTTGCACTTTTATTGAATTTTCAGGTTAAGTTGTAAGATACATCGTGTATAATATACTTGTATGTGTAATAATACACATCTGAATAACACGTGTGCTATAACCCTAACCTCAAATTCATAAAGGAGAGCAGTCGATGGCGAACGTTGATGAGTCGCTGTTCAATGACGACAATATGTATTGGCCAAAGTCGTTTGCCGATTATTATTGGTGAGTAGGCCATTTTGGTTGGTTTATTTTCTACCAGGGATCAGTATGAGAATCGTAAACGAATAACGCATAGTCTTTGTCAACTAACAATGAATCACCTTGAAATTCTATTTCCGTTCATTTAACAATCCAACACTGTCAATTTAAAAACAAATCAATCCTGCATCATCTCTTTAAAAATCCACCTACAGCCCCTACATAATGGACTCCGCAGTCGCATTCAAAAGACTCAGCTCCAATTTGTCGCGTTGAAAAAAAGCGCAAAGTAAAGCCCGAAAAGCTCTGTTAAGCATCCACGTCTGGCCATTAGACAGCCGTCTCCCGAGGGAATCCGCATCGAGTGCATTATAAAGTTTATTCCCGGCCAGGCGATCGCTCGCACAATGGGCCGCGCCTCACCTCCGATTATCTCGGCGTCGCTTTGATGGCCTACATCGGAAAAGCGCCGACGCTATACGCTTACTATCCTCTCTTTTCGCAAGTGCGTCATTAGTGGGTATTACCCCGCGAACGCAAACGACATACAATAATAATAATGCTGAACATCGCGGGGCAACGGCTGGGGTAATTAATTCCCCTCCTAGAGGCCCGCGCCCATATCCATATTGCACTCTAGCGAAATCGGACTACTTGAAGTGGTGCGCGGCGCGTTTACGAGGAGAGTGGCGGTCTAGCCCTCTGATTTATCGGCTGTCGTGTGCCCACGCGCGTATATCTGTTACGCGAGCAAACGCGAATATGGATTTCGCAAGGATGGACGGCTGCTCGGCTGCGCAGGTTGAGCCTGGCCAGAGTACATGGATGAGGCACGTTTTAAACGGATGAGCTTGGGACGACTCCAGCTCGATGAAAACCTGCGACACGATTGCCTGCAGTTGCAGTTGTTGTGGATCGTGAAATTAAATTAATTTGTCAGGTTGCTTTTGTTATTGTGTAATACACAATTGAATGATCATTGCTTGTTTTAATTCGATCGGTTAAAAAGATTGAGATAATATTTTGTAATGCTTACAAGTTTTATGCTTTAACATTTTTAATAATTGTGGAAACAATTTTGACTTTCCGAAGTATCAATTTTACTAATTTTAGGTTATTTTTGTTATGTGTAATACACAAATGAATAATCATTGCTTGTTTTAATTCGATCGGTTAAAAAGATTAAGATAATCTTTTTTAATGCTTACAAGTTGTATGCTTTAAAATGTTTAATAATGTAGGAAAAAAATTGACTATTTTACTAAGATGAAGATCTATTTTAAATTCGGACAATGATCCGTTATTAAATTTCTCCTATCAATTTGTTTCAACCGTCACAAGGTGACTATCTCCGTATCGTCCACTATTCGTCAATGACAAGTAGTAACTGATGATTGATTTGTATATAACCAATTTCTACGGAAGGTTCGCCAGTGTACAAGCTACTAATTGCATTGCTGATGAAGGTAACATCAGAAAAAATTGCCATTGCCTTAATGGTATTTAATTCCAAGGCTTGTTCAAGGGATGGTATTAAACAAAGAAATTTATCATCTATTATTTTGTTTTCTCATACAGAAAGCTTTCGATCGGCAAATTTTGTCGATCTTCAGATTTTGACATAAAAGCACTTATTTGGGTTCAGAAAACAAAAAAAAAAGTGTTTCCAATTGATTCTAGTAACTATTTTAAAAAATGTTTGGATGTACGTATGTGGTTCCCCCTAACTATTTTTGAACTAACCCTGATAAAAGTTTGAAAGGGCAGCCAAGCTTGTTAATAAGTAAAAAAAAACTAGCTTATTTATACCTATGAATGAAACACTTTTTCGCCCATTTTATGACTAGTTACTAGAATCAATTGGAAACCATTTTTAATAGACAAAAATTACTTAATTTTGGTCTTTGAAAAAAAATAATAGTTTAAAATTTGTCTACTATTAACTTCACCAGATAGAAACACTTTAACACCTTCAAAATGAAGTCAATAAAAGTTTCTAAATCAACCTTTTGATCTAAGGGTTATATTGTATAAGTTTAAAGTTGCAAGAAAATTGTTGAAAAGAGTTTATTTTGAGGTTAGGTTGCCCCATTCTAGTAACTAATCATAATATAAAAAGCGTGTCGTTCGTAGGTACAAATAAGCTAGTTTTTTTACCTATTAACAAGCTTGGCTCCCTTTCAAATTTTTACCAGGGAATTGGTGGATCTGCTTGAAATTTCGCACTTTTAAGTAATTTATAATGAGCCCGCTTGAAAATTTCAAGTATTTTTGTCGAATAATTTCGTTTTTATAGCAATTTTAGTGTTTGTTGAAAATTTTGAAATGTTTAAACTTATACTTGCTCTTGAAATTGTCGTTTCTTGAAATTTTCAATTTATCACTATTAAGATGAAATCAGAAGTAAACTAATAAAAATATCGCTAGTTTTAATAGCATTTGTTTATCCTATAAATAACATTTGCATCTCTATATGAGAAAGCGTAATTGTGCCAGTGAAGTTCGCAACGGTTTTCTTACTCTTTTCAAAAACCAGCATAAACAGTTTCAAATCAGTCAATTAGGCACAACAACATCAGTTATCCTTATGAAAGTTTCGCCTTAGGAGTAAACGGGACGGTACAATTTGGAAAAGTCAGATCGGTGTGGTCAAGACAAATGAGGCGACCCAGAGCGAGCGCGGCTGTCTGTGTATGAGAAAGAGAGAGAAATCTGGCCATGCTCCAGGAGGCGCAAATGAACCTACTATAGTTCACTCGTGTTTGCTTTTTGGTCGCGCGTGAAGCGAGCTGTGCCCGTCTCGCGGCTGATCATTAATAGAAGCCTCGCCGTTGCATTATGCAGTGTCCGCGGCCTTGTTCGTTATACCCTGCAAGCCCGGCTTTTTCTTCTATCCCCTCGGAGCCGGTTAGTCAGGTGTCGCGGGGCTCACCGCAGTCGAGACCAAGAATTATTAATCCTCGAGCAAAAGGTAGCTCTAATTGAAGAACTGCTAATCGCGGCTGTTTGTCATGCAATCCGTTTGCGTTTACATCTTTCATGCGGCATGAACATTCTTCGTTTATTTTTTATATAGATTGTCCACTAAATTTTGGCTGATGTATTTTTCTATTTTGTTATAAATTGTGTGAGATGACCTGCAATCTCTCGTTTTCTTAGTACTTTGTAGAAAAAAAAATAGTTTTTTTTTACTCTGAACATTTTTACACTGAAAAAAGAATGTTAACGCTAAGTAATTAATTGGTTAAAAGGGGCACAAATAATTGGGATAGTTGGGTTTAAGTATTTTCAAATCGTTAAATTAACCAACCTATCGTTACTCAACGTAACCTATAAAGATAGTTACAATTAGTAATTCACATTGCCAAAATCACCAATACACCGTTACTTAAAGCAACCATTGACGATGGTTGCGGTAACTATTTAACCATATTAAAAAATTTAATATTATTAACATTTATATTTAAAAAAAAATGGATAGTTGTTTCAACCAACAAAATTACTTGTGGCAAAAACATTAAAATAGTTGATATAACTATCTACAAATTAGTTGTAGTAACTAACTTTTGCATACTTACTGCAACTGATTATTTATTCGTTAACGCAAGCAATAAATTATCAATCATAAGTATTATCAATCTTTATGCAATTGCATTGCTTAGAGCAATAACTTACGTTTGCTTGTACCCTTTTAACCAATTTTAATAGTTAAGGTTAGCAATTTTTTTTCCGTCTATGAAATAACGTTTGTTTTAAATTTAAGCTTTACCAAACAAGAGTAACACGAATAATAACCATTACAAAAATACACTGAGATAAAAATTTAGTTGGATTAATGCGATTCACGCTGTTAAATACTTCCAACAGAAGAAATCTGTTAATTTAACAATTCTACTGTTCACGGAATAAAAGCTGGTTATCCTGTAGTTAAAAAGGGCACAACTATAAAGGATAGTTATTTTTACTAACATAAAATCGTTACATCAACTATTTTCAAGTAGTTAAAGTAACTAATTTATAGTTACACAATGTAACCAATAAAGTAGTTACAATAACTATTTCATATAGTTAAACCTATTAATCTACCATTACTTAATGCAACGAATAAAAATTGTTATAACTATTTCATGAACTTAGAGTTATAAATTTGCATAAATACATTTTGATGGTTTGTGTAACTAATACGATTATTACTGTTACCAATTAATTGCATGCTGTAATAAAAAATCGATAGTTATCGCAACCAAAACAAAAATAGTAGATGTAACTACTAGTTTAATGTTTAATGTTACTAAACTTTTGCATAGTTACAGTTACTAACTAGAAAGAAATTGGTTATTCTCACCATTACTATTCAATTACTAATTATATTGGTAGAGTTAATTATTTAAC
Source organism: Sycophila texana (assembly GCA_035582955.1). Taxonomy (NCBI): domain Eukaryota; kingdom Metazoa; phylum Arthropoda; class Insecta; order Hymenoptera; family Eurytomidae; genus Sycophila; species Sycophila texana. The sequence continues at coordinate 4,111 of JAWWEN010010158.1, read as the reverse complement.
TATTTGCGTTTATTTGTGCCCACTTAACGAATTTTTGAAGTTGTGGTAACCAGCTTCTTTTCCGTGTTAATCTTATCATTACACTGTTAATTTAACAGCGTAGAGTTTATTTTGACAGAATCTTTTGTTATCTTAACGATACCTCCGTTCAATCAAAGATGTCGCTGTCAAAATAATTAAGAGCGGGAATCGTTGAGTCAACTAAATTTTTTCTCAGTGTAATTAAAAAAAGATAACATTGTTTATAAAATATGACATAATTAACACTGAAAATATCGAAAATCTCGGATCACGTTTGAGCATAATGGAATAAATTATTCAAGGTTCGCATGCAGAAACTTTAATAATCGCCCACTCTACGTACAAAAAAGCTTTGCAAAAAGACCGCCGCTCTGCATTCACGCACGCACAACAGAATAATTTCTCCATTTTAATATATTCCGCTCCCTACTTTAATCTACAGCCACAAATGAACCTCGATAGCCCAGACCCTCTATCCTCCACTCAGAACTAAATCACCCGGAACCTTTTATTTTTCAACTACCGTAAAATTCTTCCTTCACCCGAGCCTTCAAAAAAAAAAAAAAAAAAAAAAAAAAAATAGGCAGTCTATTCGTAAGATGTTGGTAAAGAGTTCCTCAATGATTCTGATTTACGAGGAAATTGCGCGGAACCGCGACTCCTTCGTCGCTCGCTTTTATCTCGTCGCGACAAAATTATGCGCGGAAGTTTTGCGCTATCGGCGTTTCACGCCCAGATTCGCTGCCCAACTTCGGCCAAGACCATGGACTTTCCGTCCACTGCTGCATTATGCATCCTCCTTTGAGGATTTCGCAGGACGAGCGGCTCTTTTTATCTTTGGTCCGTTGATTGGCCATGGCCCTGTTTCGCACTTCTCCGAGTGGTTCAGATGTTTTTTTTATGCTAATTGCAAGGCTTGATTATTCTAATGCACTTTCTCCTATTCCATGGTGAGAAAAGAGGCATCGCGATTACTCGCGAGTCTTCTATTCTTTAAGTACGAAGTTGAAAAATAAATTCTTATATACACTTCGCGATTTTACGTGGATATATTGACGGTGGAAGTAAAGTCTGATGGTTTAACAGTGTAAAATTTTCTTTGGTATTTAAATTCATTTTTTGAACAGAATAAAAATGTTTATGGATATTCATCTTTTATGCACTTTTTTTTACTGCAGTTCATCTTCTTTAAAAAAAAGGGGCCACAGAATACTGCATATAAATATAGCAGAACAAAAAGAAGTAACTGAAATTGTAAATTTACTTCTTTAACCCTTAGAGGGCCGGGATGACGCCTTGAGGCGTCATGACTTTTATGTAAGATTTCTGAGTCTAATCATGCATATGAGCATAAATATATACATGATAACCTTTGTATATGAAATAAACAACAGCTACATCCCTTATGAGAGTAAAAATACAATAGTAAAGGGGTGAAAACTACCACTATCGGAAAGCGGTTGATTTAGAAATTTTCATTGCCAAAAAAAATGTTTGAATCATATAGTTACTCGAATAAATAATTTTTCATTGAAAGAGTTTAATCTAGGCTAAAAGAAACTACCCCGAAGAATGACAAAAAATCACCCCTCGTCAAGAATGACCCACTAAAGTGAGAAATTTTTCTTAAATTGCATTCGATCCGAATACCAAATTAGTCAGAAATTAGGTACCCTATGTTGCCTGGTATTATATAGGGGTAGTTCACCCCTCTTAGGGCTAGATTTTGAAATTTTTGAAGGAATCAACTATTTCTTATCCTCCTAGACCCAACGAATGCTAAGAGACATACTCCTAAGTTGCAGGGCCTTGAGGCGTCATACCAATGACTCGCCGAATAGTTTGATCAAAAGCGGGGGACTTTTCCCCTCATTTCTATGTAGATACTGACCTTTCAAATCCCGGCCCTTTAAGGGTTAAAAGTAAGAATTAAACTTTATAGTCTATTAAATTAATCCGTTTTTCGATGAAAAAACTATTGCAGAACACCATTTTTCGGAAAACCACGTACATTTCTACTTAAAGCGTGATTAGAGTGCGAAGCTCCTACCCACGTAAAAAAAAAAATTTGAGAGTTGAGAATTTACGCAAAAGCACTCCACAGCCAATGCAATTAATCCATCCTCCGTCGCGGCCAATCCGGGCGTGCCCTAAAGAGCAGGCGCCTGAAAAAAGGCTGCGAGGGTGAGAGAAAGAGGGCCTCAAAGCGGACGAGCGGAATTTCATTGGAGGCGGCGGGCGCGCGTCGTCGCGGTCACGGGCACTTTGCGCGAGAATAAAGAAGCGCGGCATTTGCAATTCCGCCGAGCAATTAAAAACGTACGCGCGCCTTTGTCCGCTCGCACCTCGTTACGCGTTTCTATCACCACCGCGCGTCTTGCGGTGAATTTTTCTTTTCTTTTCAGGCGCGTGGGTACAAGGGTGCAAGATTTCGCTTTTTTTTTGCGAGTAGGTTGGGGGGTTTTCAAGGTTGGGAGGGCAAAGATGTCACATTTTTAACTTTTTTCACCGCATCGCAGAAATTAGTGGGCGATGTGTAGCGACCTTTTGACGAGAATAGCGGGCTTTTAAAAGACAGCCTTTTTGGAACTATTATACACTGAAAAAAAAAATTAGTAAGTTCAACAAAATATTTGTTTAAGTTAGTAGTGCCAATAAATGGTTTCATTGAATTAACTAAATATTTTGTTGAAACTGCGCCGAGAGAAATGTTTTAGTATAAATTACAAATCGTCTAGTAAAAATTACTAAACTATTTAAAAAAGCAGTCACAGACTGATATTTCGCATAAGAAACTACTAAACTTTTTAGTAAAATTTGCCATAAATACAGTAAAAATTATAATACTATCTGACAAAATTTAGTATTTTTTTTAGCAAATGACCTGCAACGTTTATTAATAAATTTCTTTCGAAATGTATAGTTAGTCTGTGACCACTTTCCCAAACCCTTCAGTATTTTTTACTAAAAAATTTCTCTCAGTGTACTAAATAAAGTTACTTGAATGAAATATTTAGTTAATTCAATGAGACCTGCATTTACTGGCACTACTAAAGAAATATTTTGTTGGCGCACTACTAATTTTTTTTCTCGAAAATCAAAATCAACTTCTAAATTCGAGATCGAGATTCGAGATAGCAAAACTGATATTTCGCCTATTATTTTTAGAGTGTGGATTTACTTTTTTTTCAGCGTACTAGTTAGAATATATTGACGTTTTTTTATTCACTACTTCACTATGTTCATCTGCTAATAAAGTAAATAAATAAATAATAAATACATTTCTGGGATAGTAACATAATGCGGCATAATAATAGTAACATAATGAAAAGTCAGTAAAGCTGCTAAAAAAGCAAATAACAGGAAACCGCATTCCGCCAAACCAAATATTTCAATAACATGTCAATATTAGAGTTCGTACATAATCAGCTTACCGGCATTCAAACATCACAAAAATACCTCCTCCCATCGCTTAAAAATCCCCTCGCGGCGTTCCCAATCCAGTGAGCTTCTCGGATGGCAACGCATTGCGTAAGAGTTAGTGAAAATATTTAACGGACAGTTCGTCGAATTTAAATGTCCGGTTAATTAACAATTAACGAGGAACAACCGAACACATAGGTACAAAAGCGGTGTATGTACAAAAAAAAGTACACTGCTGGTTCCCTGTGCCGTCACGGGCAACTGGGTGCGTATCATGTAAATTTTAATTTTCCGGATGATCTGCGCAGAGGTCGGCTTAACGAGTGTCAAAAACACTGGGGCGTCGTGTTTTACAAAAGCGTCGGTTGATTGTCAAACGCGTGAAATTTCGTTAATTGAAGATGAAAATCCAGAGAATCGGGGGTGGCTCGCTGCATTTTATTCATTGGCATTTTCAAGGGAGTAATTTGACCTGGGTACCGTTTTTTTTTATTATTTTTTTTTTACACGTGGATTGTTTAGTAAAATAGTAAAATCCAACGCGCTTCGCGCGTTCCATTATTTATTCTTATTTTTGAGGTTGGATTTACCCCTTATATTAAAATGCATTGCGATTATGATCGAATTGAATGAAGTCGAATTATCGCATTATCGAAATTGAAGAGTG
>JAWWEN010010148.1:0-24719 GCA_035582955.1 Sycophila texana | reverse complement strand
ATTGTTAACAAGCGTTTTTTATTTTTTTGCGTTCTTCTTTCACCGACCTTTGTAGCGAAGACATCGAGGAAACAATAAATATTCTTTTAATTGAGTTGAAGTTTCTTTTCTTGGTGCGATACGACCGCTTGGTCGCGAACAAGCTCCGTTAATCGACGGCGAAGGGTCAGCTGCGTTTTTGCTCGCTCACGCATAGTAAAGCGATAATTTCCAGCCCCTTGTCCCGTCACAGCGCGAGTCGTCCTAGCGAATGTAAATCGCGTGTGTGTACGTACATGGGCCGGCCGCGCGAAATTCAATCCCTGTCGCGGGAAAAAGATCGGCCCGGTCGGGGGTAGAAAGAGCGCGATAGAAAGAGGGAGTCGGACGCGGCAGCGGAGGCGGGTGGTGATGAATAACGCAAAACCGAGCTGCCATTATTCTCCCTGCAGTATTAATGCTCGCGCGGTGCCCGCCGCCCCGTGTAATACCCCCGCGCGAACTACATCGCCAGGGAAACACGAATATTTTTTTTTTTTTTTCACGCGACTCACTCTGCTGGCGCGTTGAGATAACAGCGTTCCCCTTTCCCCTTCTTTTCTTTTTTTTCTTAAGCAATCTCTTGTTTCTCTTAAACGTGAAAAATTTTACTAAAATAAAGCTCGTTAATGAAATCCTTGAATGAAATCCTTGAAGAGATAAAGAAAGGGGAGGGCTCTTAAGGTGCAGTGTTCGAACGCTATATTACAGTGCTGGAGGTCCCTTGCGTGCCGGGGTCTGGCGCCGCGATGAAAAGCCATGGAAGAGACGATAAGTAAGTCGAGGAAAGAGGCTGTTAAGAAATTTAAGATGGTTTATCATTGATAAGACGCACGAGGGGGGAGGCGAGGGGAGGCCTCCTCAGCACTTCTCGGATAATGCCCAAGTTATTGTGCAACGCGGATCGAGCGCAATCGCGAGCGGCCCTGGGCTTGTCGGAGGCGCGAGCCCGGATTTTGATAGCGGATAAATTTAGATGGATGAGCGCTAGATCCCATATGCTCCACTTTCGCCGGTGCTCGCTCTCAATTTCTGCCTGTTTTTACTTTCGCCGGATGGAATTATTGGACGGTCGAAGCGAAACTTTTTAAATGATAGTTTATCCCTGCAATTGTCATGCACGTGATTTGCGGCGCGAGTTGTTATTTACTTGCACGAAATATCGCGAGTTGTAAATTTCTTAATCGGGAGTGGCGTGTGTGACTATCGAAAATTCGTGATAAATGCAAATTTTTTATTTAGATGTTTATAAATGGGATGGCTGGAATTTTTTTTTTTTAATTAATTTATTGCACACTGATTAATGAATTTACACTGTAGGGAGTTTATTGAGGACGAATGAAAAATGTGCTTTAAAATGTTGAAATATCGTTCTTTTACGCAGAGGGACGAATACGAATGAATAAGCAGAAAATGTTTATAACAATGTTTTATATTAATTTAAGTTTAGATTAATACTAATAAAATAGTCTAAAGAGGTTAACACTAGCATTTAAGAAATTCAGAAGATAAAAATCTATACAAAAAATGAACATATTCACGTCAGGGGAGAAATGAAATATTGTTAAAGATTTTTTAATCAATGAGAATTATTAGGTTATAAATTAAAAAAAAAAATAAGTCATACAGGAGTCAGGACCTGCCTTATTATCGAAGCACTGCATTTATCAATTTCTATTGAAAAGAATTGAATAAGCGGAGTGTCTGACCATACTCTGGCGTTACTACTTACAAATAGTGACATCCTTAATCCTATCTTTCTTTAATTTTAAAATATTTAAATCAGCGTTATCATTGTAAATTTGACAACTTATTCGAATTTTCGCATCTGATATTACATATATTTTGAAATTTAAAACTATATTCACATTTTCCGAAGTGGATTCAAATGTAGAATTTAAATGTACCAAGTGAAATTTATCGTCGACTGTATAACCAAGTTTTTTATTATCTTCTTTTAAGTATGAGATAAACAGTGCGTCATTCATCTTATTTTTTGTTACAGGAACGTATTTCTTACTTTACGACTTTATCGACTATTTCGAGAGGGAGAATGCGAGTCCGCTGGATCGTGACAAATATCACAACATAATCAACACCATATTCAAAAACATGACGAAAATCGAAAGGGCGGCAATTGCCTTCCAAGTAAGTAGATACTTTCAAATAAATTGATATAAAGCTTCCAACGTCAATAGATTGTACAATCCACCAACCCTTTTCTGTCATCTTATTAAATAATTTATTTGGCACTACACACATTTAATTATACAATAAAACTATATACAAAAACTCCTCGCTAATAAAAACCACTGCCAATAGATTGGCTCTTAGATAACATCAGAATTAATTAAAAGTTTAAACATATTCATAATAATATATAATTTTTTACTTAAATTTCTTCAAATTTAAATGTTACATTAACTAGATCAATTTTTAAACTAAAAATCCTGTTAAATTCAACTAAATATTGTGTTAAAACAACAATTTAATTTAGTAAGGAGGAGTCAACCAAATTTTAGTAGGATTAACAAAATATTTTTTAGCGTACCATCCGTACCATATAATAACCGATTAGTCCATTGCACGAAACTTCAGACGAAGAAATGAGGTAGCCTACCATTTAAAAACAAAAAAAAAGGAAAAAATCCCGCGTCTTTCGGAAAGATGCGACTATAATTGGGTACCTCTCCAGAGTGACTCTCGTCCGGAGGGAAACTTGCATGCGCAAGCCGCGCGGGAGCGGTGAGAGCTTTCATCTTGCCAGCGTCGGCTGTACACGTCGTGCGTATAATATACGCGCGGCAAAGTTGGAGCCAACCTTGGCGGCGGGAGGATTAGGCGGGGGCAATAATTTGATATCCCTCGGCAAGAGTTAGGCTTCGTCCATCGACCTCGGTAAACTCCCGTGTCACTCTGTGTGTCTAAGCCTTTACCTCTCTGTCTGCGCCTTTTGGAAACCGCTGAAACTATTACACTGCGATGGCGCCGGATCGTTTCCTGGTAACGCCGCGATCAACAGTCTCGGTCCATTTGAGATTGTTAGTTCAATCGATAATATTGATGTTTCGTGCAGGTGTTGTGTGTTGCTTCTGTGGATTTTTTTACGAAAGCGCTTGACGTCCTTTATTTATGTTTTTAGGAAATTTTAGTATTCAGTTTTTTATTTTCAAAAAATGAAAAACTAAAAATAAAAAACACGTGAAGTAAATGTAGTGTTCCGCTTAATATAGTTCAATATTGTAAGAATATTTTTTTCATTAATTACAAGAATTTATATTTGTAGAAAAGGTACCGCTCTATGTTAACTGCAACTGTGCTATTATGCTTAGCTGCAGCTATTTCGGTTTCTCAGTATTACACTGAAATTGACAAAAGATTCGATGGCAGCCGATGCGATAAAACCGCAAGGAAATTTCCTAGGGTTTTGTAATTTTCAGGGCTCCTATATTGATAAGATAACTGCAAATAAATTTTTGGGAGGGAACGCGATAATTTCATTATGAAAATCGAATCGGCTGCTAATTTCATTGTCATTTTCTCAGTATATGAAATAGAACATGAAATAAAAAGGTATATTTCTTGATCTTCTTTCATAAGATTGATCTTTTAGAAATTATTTATTAATAGTACTGTATTAAGAATAGCAATTGTCCTTGTGAAATAGTAAAAATAAAATGTTTTTACATGCATTCTCTTTTATTAAATTGTTATTGCATTGCAAATGCAAGTCTTTAGTATATTGTTGGATAATTTGAGTCTGTAAACTTCACGTAAATTAGTTTCTCAAGAGAATTAGAATATAATGAATATATTATAATAAGGGATCAAATATGACGTCAGAGTACACCCTCCAAAAATATTAGATTAAGCATGTATTTTTAATGATGCTTAAAATTCCTTCTACACTTAAAAATAAAATGGTTCATAGCATTTAAATAATTCAGTGCAATACTTATTGATTGGCTTATAAAATTAATTCATTCACCTCCAGGTAAATATTATAACAATAAAATTTACTTTTTTTTCTTCTAAAAACAGCAGCACACTACCGCATTTAGAACGAATAAAAAAGAGTCGCAGTGCGATAGACATCTATAAATGTTTAAAACTCGTTGGCCACAAACTTCGCTTTAATATTTTTAAAACCAGTTCACACTCAGTATAACGCACTAAAAAGTGTTACAGCTACTCTACATCGACGATTGCTCGTCAACAGCAACACGTACAATATAAAAAAAAAAATGTATCCATATCGACACTCCTGCAACATTTATTCACCGCCACTTCCGTCGTTCCGCAGTTTTACAGCACGCGTAAAACTAATCGCCAGCGTAAACTCCCCCCCGCGGCTCGAGCACAAAGGCAAAGCGCCTAAAACGCGCCTTTAATCTTTAACTAGCTGGGAGTTAGCAGCGCTCAAAGCTCACACCGGCAGGAAATAATTGTCCGGAGGAGGTGGACGGCTGGGGGGAGATCACGCACTTGGCGTAATAGCCCTCGGCGTGTGCGCGTGCAGTTCGCCGGCAAAGTCCCCGAGGTCAAAGTGACACCGAGGGCGCGTCGGCGGAGTTTCGCTGCGGTGGCCGGCACTTATTAGCGCGGCGAACTGAAAGGGCCGCTTCGCGCCCCGGCGAAAAGTTTAGACCGCCGGTCAGCCGAGAGCGCGGGGGTGGTTTTCTTTTCGCCGGGGCGTGCGGCCGCGACGCCCGACACCCCTCCGACGCTAATTACTTTAATTAATCGGCGGCGGCCCGTCAAAGAGCTGGCCCGACGTACGCTCGGCGTGAACTATACGGGGCAAGAGTCGGGAGATCGATTTTACGCCACGATGGCTAAAGTTCCTACGGCGGCCTCCGCACCTGCCCCAAGAAGAAGCCGGTTAATAGCTCCGGTATTTCGGGAGAGCGACGGAGATTTTTACGAGGTTTTGCTTGTCGTTTAATTTAGCGATTATTCTTCTTTTTTTCGTTGTTCTATTGTTTTTTTTTATTTTTTTATTATTTTTTTATTTATTTATAAGATCATTTGTAGTTTTTTAGTGAAAAGGCGAAGGGATACGTGATTCGTGTTAAATGCCGTACAAAAATAAAACTATCAATTGATATGTTAAAAAAATGTATTACACTCTTAAAAATCATATTGCTATTTTACAGAAAATTTATGTAAAATATGAATTTGCCTATTTAACACAAAATTTTGTGTTAAATCAGCTCTCGCGCAAGTTCATGTATTTCATACATACCCTTTCTATACTACGTATTAAGTATATTTATATTGCTCAGTTACGGTATTTAGTACATTACAAATTTTCTTTTATTTCAATTCATAATAGTTAAGAATATTACTGCAATGTAGCATATAGGTATTATACATATATTATACTAAATTAGTAAAGATAAAAAAATTACACAAAATTTTTAACAGTGTAGACGGAAAGATTGGTTCGATAAAAATAATTATCTTTTATTTATTTATTTCTTTATTTTTTAAATTAACTTGTTTGATTGATTTTAATTAAATTGATGGAAATGATAATTTTTCTAATAAACTTTGATTAATAATCGTGTATAGTAGATTGCTTAATCTGAAAATTACTAACCTTGCTGCTAGTAATAATTTTAATACTATACAAAAGACTTCAATTAGCTGTCTATTAGCTTTTTATAAAAATTTATTTTTCATCATTTTAATTAATGTTTTAATACGTGCGTGTATAAAAACAAACAATTAATTCATTTTTGATTTATAATCTAAATGTGTCCTAAATTATATTCTACTCTGATTTAAAAAAAAAAAAAAAAAACAATTACTTTATTTTAATAATAAATATACTTCGATAAGCTCAGTTGAAAATCCTTTTTCGCATTTTGAATGAAAGTACAAAATAAAAATAACCAAATCCTACGGCTTAAGAAAACTCAATAAAACTTCCCTCCATTTATGTATATATAGTTCATCCTAAAGACATGAAAATACAGGAACATCCAGGACAGATAAATCTTCCCGGTAGCCAGCTCCTTACCAGCATAAATTTAATTTCGCCGAGCAGGCGGCGGATCGCGCGCTGAAAGCTAAAAAGCTCCCCGTCTGCGACGCTCATTCTCCTCTCGGCGTACGCGTCCGTTCATTAGCGCGAACGCAGCATAAGTTTCGCCCGCCCTCGGCAGTGGCCTGCCTTTGACGAGGTCGACCCTCCTCGCCCCTCTGCCCCGCGACTCGTTAAGGAGAGCATTATACACGCGAAAGGAGCGAAAAGAAAGCCATTGACGCTTTCCCTTTCTTCGACGCGCGGCACGGCAAAAGAAATTGCGAAGGAGTTTCTTCTCGGGGCGCGTTGCATCGCAAATTGCTGATTTCTTGACGAGGCGATTTGCATCATCCCGTTGAATTCGACGGTGACGCTGCGGGAAAGTTGCGGCTGGCAGTCGCGGATTGTCAGTTCCGAGTTGTCGTCGCACCGGCAGCGGGAGGCTCGACGTTTTCTTCTTTTTTTTGTATGTATATATATATATTCCTTTGAGATTGTAAATTACCGACGCGCCGCGGTTAGAATTCTAAGAACTTTTCTGAGGGTGTTAAATTCTGGGCTGTAATTTGGTATAAGGTAAGCTATCGCGACGTGTACTCGTGGAGCAAGTTTAAAGCTGAGATAAAGTCGGTGGTTTCTCGATTTTGTAATGCACACTTGAAAGTAGCCGAGTTCAGAAATTGTGTAAAATTACTTTCAGGGGAAATGGTGCATTATTACTGTAAAATAGTGAGTTTGCAATGAAAATTTGGCGCTGTATTTTACGGCGACAAGTGAGTAATTTTATCGTTTGGAAAAATTTAGAGAGAAACTTTGTTTGATACTATACTTTTTTAATATTTATTAGATGCAATAATCTAACTTTTTATAATTTTAGATAAAACTCGAGTCCAGTAATAAAAAAATGTACAATAAATAATGTGCATACTTCTCACAAATTTAAATTTATACATAATTCCGAGAGTTTAACCTTTAACCAGATGCATTTAAGGTTTTTCAGCGCTTTAACACTGTTACGTTGTTTATAAGCTTTTATCTTTATCATGAGACTTTAGTTCGAAACTTATACTTACAGGATCCGTTCGCTGCACTAAAACAAATAAATTAATAAACTAAAATAATGTTGCAAAGTTACCTCTTTACTGCGCTACTCGTAAATGGAACGTTATATCAAAGTTTTAAAATTCCATTATCCCTCAATAGAATACGTCAGAAACTTTAAAAGCTGCAATGCAGATTCCTTTTATTGAAAATGCTTAGTCACGAAATTACACTTTTGTTACTAAATTCAATCATAAAAATAATTAAACATTTAATGGATAGGAAACGCAAAAAAATCTTGCTCTAATTACTTACAACCCGACAGAAACGTAAAACTGCGATTATAAACAGTAAAAACTGATTATAAACGTAAAACTGATTATAAACAGTATAAACACCCAGAAACGTTTAAAAACCAAACAAATCAAGAATCAGCACGAGAAGCAATATAAACAAGTCGCTCGGCCCAGGTCCGTGCCATTAGCCCGTCAAAACAGAATCGACCTCGATACACGAGTCTTAGCCAAATCTGCGCAGCGCGCGTCACAACAGCAGCGACTAAAATTGCAAATTCCTCGCTGAAATAATAGAGCACAAGAAGCAAAATTAAATGAAAAAAAAACTCACGCGGAGCAAAGAGACTATAGAAGAGAGCGAAGGGGGCCGGGACAGTCAGAGACGTCGCTCAGCCCGGGGAAATATCAGCATAATTAAAAGGAGCGCCGTGGCTGGGGCGAGCTGATTTATTTTTCGCGCTGGGAGTTCGCGCCAGCTCCCGAATACAAAAGGGAGCCGCGCGCTCGCATCACATCACTCGGCCGCCTGCATTATACGCGAATAATTGCCCGGGCAATTACTTTCGGTCCGCTTTGCTTTGACGCCCGGTGGCGCTTTCGGCTCTGTCCCTCTCCCGATCCTCCGTCCCACCTTTCCGGCCACCCCCGACCTCCTCTTTTGTCTTATTTTTAGCGCCCAGTGCTTATTTTCGTTCCATTTTGTTTCGGGCGCTCGACTATTTTTAGGGCGAGGCGCGCGAGTTCGCGAAAAAAAGGTGGCGGAAGTACCGGGTTCCTTTTCCTTCGCGCCTCGACTTTTTTTTTGTACCTTTTCGCTTCTTCTATTTTTCGTCGTCGCTTTTGCATGTGGGTTAGGAGGGGAAAAGGATGCCGGGTGGCAGGATGGTCTCCGGGTATAGGTGAACTTCGTTTTTATGTACGTGCAGGTACACTGAGAGGGAAAAACTAGTTCAAAGTTGGTTGGAGTGCAGCTGAAGATGCTGCTTCTATTTATATTTTTAACACTTCCCTCTTACCCTCGAAGGTGCGAAATTTCTCGTTGCAGTTTCCGAATGAACGTCGCGTGTTAATGAATTAATTCACTGTGCAGATATTACTCTTGCTTCGGAATATATTTATCGCTGTGTAATTGTCGTTTGATTCATAAATTATGTTTTAAAACGAGTATTAATTAAATGGTATGAATTGAATTAAGTCAGTCTAATCTCTAATCTCATTAACTCATTTGTATCGTTTGAAGGAAGAGAAGTGGCTATCGATTTTCGATTCCTGCGAATAAAAATTTTATTCGCTCTAAATTCAGACCTGCTTCTATTATTTACGTAACCAAATGTTTTACCTAACTTCTAGTTCTCCCAGTACTAAGTCAAAGTAAATTAATTAAAATATCACAGAAATAATTTAACGCCTCTACCTCGTGCCCTTACAAATTGAAACAAAATATAATAAAAAATAAAATCTTTAAAAAAAAAAAAAAACTAGTGGGTAAATTTGTCTGAAAACTCATTACATTTTTAACCCACTTCAAGACAGACACAAATCAACCGCCGGAGAAAATAGAGAATGGAAAAAAAGCTCATCTGCGACGTTTGGCTTTGATCCCGGGGGCGAAAGGGGTGGTGCACACCCTCCTCGTTTCGCGCGGCGCGTGTATACACAGGACGAGTTCTTCGACTGTGAAGGGAAGACGTCACCGCAACGTCTGAGCGATAACTCGATTTACAGCTCGACGCGCGGGCGCGCTGAATGAGCGCCAAGGGAGAGGTGTGCAGGGCTCGTGCAAGATTGCGAAACGCCCCGGCCGATCGTCGCCGGCATAACAGACCGCGCGGATGCGGGACCCGGCTGACGTCATAAAACCCCCCTCGGCGAATCTGTTTGACTCTTAGATTAGAATTCGAGACCGGGATCTGCATGGCCCGGATCCCGGTTGTACTGCAATCGGGAGTAGGAGAGACTGCTCCATCCGGTAGTTGAGATTACTGACTATAGGAGAGTATGGGATTTTGTTGAAACTTTGAGGAAGGACTGTTTTCTTATATGAAAATGTGAAGAAAAATCTCGTTTGGCTCGAAAGTTATGTCCAGTTGAATATGAGTGTTGAAAGTAACGGCGTTAATGTTTTATAATACAATTTTGTGCAGTTTTCAACACTCATATTCAACTGGACGTAACTTTTGAACCAAAGGAGATTTTTTTAACACACATGATCTCAAATGATCGGTCTTTTCCTCTACTTTTGTTTGCTTTTTTAGTGGATTCTGCAGTTCTCATGGGTGCGGAGTTATAGTTAAATAATGAAATACGAAGTTTTAGGGAAAAATAACGTTACACTCTTAAAAATCAGCTCGCGCGCAAGTTCATTTATTTCATATGTAACTTAATACAAAAATTGATATTTCTATCAGCACAAACATTAATATTATAGTAAAATTCAATTGTTTTTAAAGAGTTTTATTACAAATACTCTTATTACAATTATCAAGGTAACAAAAAATATTACACAAAATTAAAGATACAAAAATTATACAAAATTTTATGTAAATTGAAGTTTTACACAAAATTTGTGTAAAATTTTATGCAAATTATTTTACACAAAATTTAAATTACACAGGATTCATATTTTACATAAAATTTTTAAGAGTGTAGGGACCTACTACGTCGAAAATTTTAAGCCTTTGACCTTAATATTCTGGCTTTCTTCGTATTTTCTTATATGAAAACTTTCTTCAAAATTTATACGATTGTGTATATACTTCATCAGGGCATTTAGAAACTTTTGTTTCTTTTTAAATTTTTTTCTGAAAGTCCTGATGAATGTATTAAATAATGCTGCCAACTCGCTAACAATATTAATACATTTTTATTTATGAAAATGAGTACGTACTCGTAAAAAAAAGTTATAAAATAAGCATCAGTTTCATTTTTACTCGCTCGAAATTTACAAGTAATAACAACTAGTATTCCCTTCACTTTATTACATTATTTCATTATCGCGAAACGAGGATGTTCCATCGAATTACCTGATAAAAGTCTCTAAAATCGGCATCATTCAATAAAATGAATTAATTTTCATTACGCGATAAATCTTCGATGCACCAATTACTGAAAGCTCGTCTAACCGCTAACCATTACTGTCGTATCGTCACTTAAAACTCGAATACTGGAAAAAAAGACCAGTCGTGTCTGCCCACTCGCGAAGAGTCCTAGGCCGAGTCTGAAGTGACTGGCGAAAAGTTTGAAGGATTATATATAAAAAGAAGAGGCCAGAAGAGGCATGACCGGTGTTCGAAACTCGTTTAAGTGCCATGCATCGCGCGCGCGCAAGCGCCACTCCCGATGAAGGCATGTCGCGTTGATCCTGCAGTTGACACGTTCCCTCTCGAAAATTGCTTCTCTTCGCGAAGAAGAATCCGACCAAATGTGCCCGGCAGATGTCGCTCGCGCGGCCAGGATCATCCGACCAACTTTGCCCCCGGCCCCCGCGAGTTTCTGATCTCAATTAGATATCGCGAACGTGCCCGGATGTTTCAAACCGGCGTGAAACAAGGTTAGTCCTTGTGTTTGTCGCTGATGAATGACAAGTTATTCGAGTGTTATGTGGATAATTCAATGTTATGCCCCCCAAGTTGCTTCGTGATGTATAAAGTTGCAAGAAATTGTTTCGAACTTTCCGAGTAAAAAATCATTGCCTTTGAATTCACGACGCAAACTTGCACGATGCTATGTACGCCGCCGATGGAATATCCATTCTGGGTTCTTCTATCTCTGGATTTTGTACGTATTATACGAGTTTAAAATTTAGTGTATAAAATCTAAATAAAAGTTTATTTAATCATTAGGAGGAAAAGTCGGGACTTATCTTAAGACTTTTTTCTTCGTACAATTAATGCGGAACGCTGAACTCTATTTTGTGGATTCTTTATTATAAATTAATATTTTGAAAAGACTAAACTAATTATTCGTTATATTTATAATACAAATAGGAAAACTTTTTCGGATTACATCGTATTTCATATCAATACTCAAATCCTTCCGTTAAGTTCCGTTTTCATTGACGAACGCAACTGAATAGTTAAACTTTTCCGAGTTCTCCGCTTAGCCAATATTTTACTTATTCGAACTATAATCTTTTAGCTTTTTTCTGTCCCGAGAGGGGAAATATCGAGAAAGGCGCGCGGTCGCCGCGGAAGTGCCGACGAGTGCGGACGGCTGTCCCCGCACCGCCGTTTTATATTACTCCGGAGCCATTCCGAGTTCGTGGATGCCAGCTTTTCCTCTTCCTCTTTCTTCGGGGGACGGGATGAGGGCAAAGGGGCATAAGCAACTTCGTCCGGTCATACCTAGGTATTTTTGCCTCTTTCACGACTCTTTTATCGAAATGATTCATCACGGATGTCCTTGACAAAGTTTTCTGCTGAATTTCATTTCGCCCGCTCGCTTTTTCATATTGACGGCACAAAGCGACGAGCTCCACGATTTATCGGGACTTTTTCAGATTTAAGGCAGGGATTGCATAGCGGAAGTAACGCAGTCAATAATACGATTGTATCTACTGTCAAAAAAATGAGGATGTAAAAGGATAATGATCTTGTAATTTAAAAGCTTGTTTAGGATCACGAATAATAATGCACTGCCGAGAAACATATACTATTGATGTTCACGTAGAGTTTAGAAAAAGTTTTGTACTAAAGAAGACTAAAACGAAGATTTAAAGAACGTATTGGATGGGTAGAGATGCCTGACCGTACTCGTCTGTTTCTACTTATGTTTTCTTTATTAGCCGAGGATTCATTCTATCTTCGTATTTTATTTAATGGATAAACTAGTCGATCTGAAAAATATTCCGTTAAACGATCCACTAAATTTATTAAGCATAGAAATTTATTACTCAATTTATAACCAAATACTTGTTAAAAGCTCTTATACTAATTTAAGTATAAGAGTTTTTAGTTTAAAATTCATTTAACTATTCCCGTTTCTAACGGGGTTCATTAAATAATGAGCAGCTTTGAAATAAAAGGAAACAGACAGCAATTACGAACAATTAAAAAGTTTAAAATTTAAAAGAAAGAGAAAAAAATGTTAGCAACAATTTCCAGCAAGAGTACATTCGAAAGAGCTGTAGCTCTCCCTCGCGCGCGGGTAAAGCGCGCGTAGCCGGAGTAAATTTTTCAACTCACAAAAGATCACTAAAGTACCTTAATCAAAGCTGTTTATGTCTGCGCAAACAGCCATTTAACTTTGCTGGTGCGCGTTTCCATGCATTTACGAGTCGAGCCGCGCGGCTACGGCCCGTCGGGAAAGCCATCAGTCCGATTCGTCGAAAAAGTTGCTCCTCCCGCGAGTGCACCGCGAAATCGACTTTAAACACGGAGTCGCGCGGCGCGGCTCGCTCTTTAACGAGTGCTCAGCCGCGAACGCTTTAATTCGTCCCTCCTGCCTTAATTCGACCGGCTGGCCGCCGCCGGGGGGAATCGGAGCGCGCGCCCCTCGGAGAGCGAAAGAAAAAAAGAGCGAAAGAAAAAAAGAAAGAGAGGGATGACCCGGAAGGCTCCTTTCTCGCAGGTCGAGAAAATTAAAAGTAGTTCTGGGTCGCGCCCGCGTCCGAGGCTGAGCAACCCCTCCAGCCGTCCACGCTTAATTAATTAGTGAACTTTGCGATTGCGCCGGACTTATACGTGAGGTACACAAATGCGTCCGCGGTGCTTCGCGCTATTTTGCCCTTTAAAAAAAAAAAAAAAAAGCCTCGGGGGCTCTTCACCCTGCACCTCCCCCCAGGCGTAAGCAGCGATCTTCGCTTTATACTTTCAACGTTAATTATTGTTAAGCGCATAATTAGATCGAGAGCGCAGCTTGGCGCGTGGACTCGGTGAGGCGCGCTGTTTTCGTATCGTATAAGTCGTAATGAATCGTAACTTCCATGCCTCTCGAGTTATAAGACACTTAATCCCTTTGAAAGCTGTCGTTCTTGCTGTTTCAACGGCTTTGCCGGTGGACTACTATTTTACGGCCCGGAAACTTATATTACGAAATAAACTGTTTATAGTTTTAAACTTTACGACGTTATAAAAAATGATCACTCTGCAGCGCGAGAAAATAAAAGAAGATAAATAACGAGGCAGAGAACCCTGGATTTCAAATAGCGAAGAGATACGACGTACTTCCTTCTCATTCTCATTTCTTTTTTCTTGGTGTCAAAAACGCCAGTGAAAAAAAAAAAAAAAGGAAATGGAAAGCCAAGACGAACTTAAAGCCCGTCAGTCGCTGAATATTTATCGAGCCGCGAGGGGGACGCAAGCCCAACATCGCATCGGAGCAAATATCGAAGAAGAAAAGCAAATTGAAATTCATGGAAACAATTTCGTCGAACATCCAATAATCCGTTCCTCTTCCCTCTCCTAATTTGCGTCAAGATGAAATCTACGAGAGGAAGAGAGAGAGAGAGATAGAGATAGAGCGAGGCGCGCATCCGCGCGTAATAAGAGCCAGGCTTGCGGGCGGCGCCTTCGATTCGAATCGTTTTAACCGGATATCGCCGAGGCGGCCCCCGGAAATCCAATTCCGCTGTCAAGGTAGGGCACTGCTTAAAGGCTGACACCTCGGCCGCCGCCTGCATGTGGCGAAGACGCCCCGGCGATGATTAGAAGATCACGCCGGCGGCGGGCCTCGGGAAATTGCATGACTCGCGCTGTTTTCGACGTGTCGGGTTTGCCGCCTGATTGGCCCTCCCAGTGCGCGATCGAACTCCCGCCGACGGCTTCTTTTTGCGGAGCTGCGTCGGTGGAGAATCGGCTGACGCGCGGTATAATGGAAATTTTTATGTGGGCGCAGATTTTATTTTATGTTCATTCCAATGGATTTTTTTTTTTTTTTTTGTTCCCACACGGCGCGTCGGGAGTGGGTGGAGAGAGGCAATGAAGGGCAATGGTAAAATTGTTGTTTGAGGTAGCTTTGTAATAGTAAATAAAGAGTTTCTCTAAAAACATGTGAGAAGTTTGTTTTTTAATTTATTTTTCATTATTGGAAAAATTTTTGTATTATTCTAATGTTTTTTTATATTATTCCGAGAATTATTTTTATATTCAGGGTGTAAGTCGATGTAATATATTTTTTTTGTTTAGTCACTATTAATTAAAAGAAGCACTGCTTCTCGTCCTTGTTGCATAAGCTACTATTATACGGTTTATTTATCAATTTTTGATATAAATAATTAATTATTTTGATAATTTAATGAATGCTAATACATTCTATTTCAGGAAGCCAATGAATTAGCAGCGGTTTTTTTCTATTATTTCTATAGCAAATTATATTATGCATTATATTTAAAAAGTTTTTATTTTAAAATATCAAAATTAAGAATTAAAATTTTGGTTGAGTAGTAATTATCCATTATGTACTTTACAAATAATTAAATTTAGTATACAATGTAAATGTATCTTTAATAATGTAGTATGCGACATTATCATAACGTGCATCCTATAATTAAATAAATGACATGCATTTGTCCCTCTGAAATTAAATTAACCGATTTCGATTATAAATTATGACCTAATTTTGGAAATAAATTATCGGTTAAATAATATTATAAATTGTGTGAAATGATTAACTCTTTCACTGATACTAAGCTTTTTTTTCGTACTTTTAATTTCTTTTACCCTTGGACCTAGTACCTCCGATTCTCCTCCAGTAACTCGGAAAAATACTTTATCGATTCGAATTAAGTTTGAAGAGTACGGAGAAAATAAGAAGGCTTTGACCCTACGTCTACCTAGAGTTAAAGTTTAAGGAAAATTTCACAGTGGAACAGAGTGTAGCACTTAAAATTGATGTTCAATTCACGATGAGCCTTTCATTATTCATCAATTTGACGTAGTAAAGGAGTATTACAGAACTAAAATGTCCCCCATTTTTTGCGTGAACGTACACTACACCGATAAGATCTCTTGGGTAATAAGTTTAAGCAGGGTATAAACCCTGCTACATTTTGTATAACATCTATATCGAGGATAAAGCCGTAATCTGTAACTTACTTCTTGTTTTTTTTTACTAATTTATGATATAAATACAGAAGCTAAAGTTCACACAAGTTAATTTACATAATAAGAACGTTTACGAATCGTTCACATCAAATACATCAACTTGTGAGTATCCGGCATATTATCCAAATCTACGTATCTTTAAAAGTCCTATCGTAAATTCTGATCACTCCTAAACCGGATACTCATTTTTTACCAGTAGAAAAGCTACTCGTTTAACTTCTTTATTTTATTCTCATAAAGCTTAATTTAATCTTTAATTAATATTCTAGAAATTCTTTATGACATTACCTGAATAGTACTCCTCGAAATGGAATTACTAGATATTCAATTTTCTATTATTTATTAGGATTTATAGTTATCTTAATGTATGATATTCGAGAATATTCTGTCGATATTTAACAACATTCGTACATACACTGTGCACTGAGAGAAAAATTTGTTAATTTTAAGTAAATATTTACTTCAATAGTACTTGTTAAATATTTCTTTGAATTAAGTAATTATTTTTTTGAAACAAATAAATTCATTTAGTTTTAAAGAAATATTTACTTGACTTAGAGAAATATTTAACAAGTACTATTGTAATGAATATTTAGTGTAGTTATAAATAAATAAAATTATAATATCATTAAAAATAAAGCATAAGGATATTGAAATAATTATCGTGAATATCAAAAATTTTACTTTATCTACTTTATCCAAACTAATAATTCTAGCGAATCTGACAAAACAAAATAACCGATTCGATCTGTCATTTGCAGTACACCGACTGGGAGAAGCTGGACGACGCGTACCTCTACCAGCAGAAGCTATCGGACATAGTGGGCGACTACTTTTTCATCTGCCCCTCCATTCAGTTCGCCCAGCTGTTCGCCGACCGCGGCATGAAGGTCTACTACTACTTCTTCACCCACGTAAGTACCCTTACCCTCCTTCTCCTGCACACACTCGACGCGTCTCGCGTGCTCGGCCTCGGGTTCGTGTGGGCGCGTCGCGACGATTCCCGCGTCGCGAGCGCCGTCGCTTCGTCCCGATTCGACGATTAGCGCGGCCCTCGAGGCCGAGACCGATTACGCTCGGAAAATGCCGACGCCTACTGGGAACTTGTAAATTAGCGAGGGCTTCACGTGTCGCCCGCTTCGACCCGGCGCCAGAGCGACGGGGCCTCGAGTCAACTTTTTCTGGGTTCGAGCCCGTGTCGCTCCCCGATTATTGACCACCTTTTGCATATTTTAAAGCGCCGAGGCGAATTGCTTGAACGCCGCACTCGACTGATACGGTGTTACGTACGTTTTTGCGGCGGAAAAACTAATTTATTTATTTTTTTTTTTAAAGTGATTGATTTTTGTGTTGAAAAGTCAGAAATAAAAAGAGAGATAAACGAAGGAGAAACTGTTTAGAGGACAGACTCTAAGAGTTTAATATTTACTGTATAAAATTTTGAAGAAAAAAAAAAGAAATTTTTTTTTTATATTAAAGAGAAGATTTAAAACAAAAACGTTATTACTCGTCTATTTTTATTTCCTTATCTAGAATCAGCGGCATTATATAAGGAAACTTTCCATTTAAGTAAGTGGGTCAATTATTGTTCATTATTACCGTCTTTCTATAAAAACTAAGTCGTTGTACAATTTTAATCCATTTAAAATATCACAATTGACACCGAAACTTACACGGACATTGATCGTAAATTAAGACCTTTTACATACGGAAACTCAGTCTAATTTATTTCGCTTCAAAAATTCTAAAACTGTCTCTAATTAAAGTATCTCCTTTCCAGCGTCGAGAGCCTAGCGCGAAAAAACCGGCAGATTCACGCGAGCGAGTCGACAAAAAAAAAGATAGAGAGATTCGAAATAAAGGGAGACCTCCAAATTGCGCCTCTGAAAACTCCTCGTTAATACTACTAAGTACCTCTCTGTAACCCTAACGAATTCGCCATTCTTCGCCCCCTCCCTCCTTGGCGTTAGTTCGCTTTTCCAGGGACTTCGCCGCGACTCTCAAAACACAGACTCCTTTCGACCCTTCCTCCGTCGCCAGCCGCACATTCGTTGCAGTATAGACTCGCGCGAGCGCCCGGCCCGTTATTAAGATTAAGGCCGGCAGCCGTGAGTAACGACATCCTCTTTAGCCGCGGTGTATAGCGGCCCTCGAGCCTCGCCCTCTGCGCCCTCGCCTCCCCCCGCCACGTGCCCCTGATAAATTGCCACCTTTGCTAATTACTCCGAGAGGCTCGAGACGCGGTTTGCGCGCGCGAGACGAGCTTTCGTCCGCCTTGCGAAGTATGCATTTCACGTGCCGCTTCTTCAGCCGCATCGCGGGTGAATTCATAATTTTCACGGTCACGTAAGACGTCCTCGCTTGATGAGGAAAAAAGTCTGACGGTTGTTTGGCTCCGAAGTGTAATTATCTTTTGTGGGTAGCGGTTATGGAGATAGATGTATATCTTCTTTGGCTAATACATTTTTTTATATGCAGGGAAGATTGAGACTCTCATATAGGAATTGGGAACTTAAATAGTTGTAAGGATTATTTTTTTTTTTTTGGGATACTTTTAATTTTATTTCGAGTATTTTGTTTAAATCGAAAAAAATTAGTGAAATGTAAAAATATACCGGGAGAATTGTTAGGTAATGATTACTTTATAATTTTTTGAGGTGATCAGGTTGATAAAAAAATACCATATTGTAAAATTTATTCTTCAATGTTCTTGTCAATTTTTTAACAGCTTAGAGTAATTTTTGCTAAATAGGTCAATATCAATTTCCTAAATAGTCAAATACATATAGTAATTTTCGGAAAAAATGAAAGTAATTATTATTGAAGCTCTCTTCTTGTTAAATAAATAGACTTAGAAATGTTTTCCTTAAAGAAATCCAAGAAAACTATAAAACTTCTATAAAAAAAAAGATACTTTTTTCAGCTTTATTAATTTAACATGAAAAATTTTTATAAATATTATTTACATGTAATATAGTTTGGAAACAAAAAATTAACAAAGACGGTAGTTATACAAGTAATAATAAGTAATTTGTTTTACATAAAGCAGCAAAGATATAAAACTGAATAAACGAAACCTTTCAAAGTATTAAAAAAATTTCGAGCGAATCGAACTCCCCCGTGGTAATTTAAAAAAAAAAGCAGTCTTCATCATCAATTGACCCGAATTTGAATATTGATCGCGGAAACGAAAACGCAATTTCGCGAAGTAAATCGCCTGCTGATCCCCATTTCATCAGACGCCCGCGCCATGCCTTCCCAACCCCTACACCTCCCGCCCTAAGATAAATGCACCTGTACGTATACCGCCACAGAGCGTCGACCCGGCTAAAACGACTCGATTAGAAGCCTCGGCGAAGCTCGTTCCCACTTCCGGCGCGACGCACACGTACGTTATACACGCCCGCATATAAATTCACTCCAACCAACGAATTATAAAGTGCGAAAAAAGAAGATCGCGAAGCCTTCCTCGGGCCAACCAAATACCTCCGGCGCTTCATATTTCACCCCGGCGCTACTTTCCTCCGCGTGAAAAAAGCTCGTCGCCGGCGGAGAGGGGAGGAAGAGGCAAGCGCACGGCCGAGATAAGCCGAAGCCGTGTTTTCCGTGACTTCCGTGCGCCGCGAGCGAAGCCGCGTAACTATCGCCGCTCGCAGTATAACCAGACGGGCGGCGATAGAGAGGAGGGGTCGGATATAGATATAGAAAGCTTTGCGGTCCCTCGCGGTTAATTAGATAGTCCTCGGCAGCGCGGGGGAGCACCAGAGTCTGTTAACGCGCGGATGCCCCGACCGAAGATCCCCCTACGGTATGGATGAGCGTCGAACTGCCGCATAACCACCCCGCCAGCCTGATATAGTCATTTATATGTTAAGTGCGGCGGGTGCGTCTCCTCGGCGCCCGCCAAGTCGGAATTTTGCGATGTTATGCGCGCGCGGAGCGTTCGCTAAACAGGCGGTGTGTTGCCGGTGGCCCCGGGACTCCACGCAGTAGTTAAGTTTCCGCAGCAAACACTGCTGGCGGGTGCCGCGCGCCCGGCGAAACTTTAATTTCTCTGTTTAAGGACAAATTCTCACGGCTTAGGTATACACACCCGCTTAAAACGAGATTCCCATTCTTCGCTGTGATTGCGATTAAAGTTACTGCGAACTTCGTGATCCTGAATTTTTATTGTGCGATGCTGTTGTATACAATTAACGCCTGGGAAGTTACTCGAGGCAAGCTCCGATACGTCCGCGTTAATTTATTTGCTGCTGACTGATCCGTTTAAAGGGTGTTTAATGAGCATTTTAATTGTCGTTTAATGCACCGTTTATACGTAATTAAAGCACAAAAGCACGGTACATCCTACAACAGATATGTAATGACACTGTATAGCTTGCCTTCGCTCTTTTACCTCGATGCAGCTTTTAGCACAGTTTTTTTCTGTCTTTTTTCCATTTCTCAAGAGTCGTGCTGCTGCACCTTTTTGTGGAGCAGCGATAATCACGATTTTACGTGGTGCAGGACATGTTGCGCCGTGAATGTCGCGTTTGTAATTTAACCTCCTCCGTTAAATGCTCTTGCATTCTTCGCAAGCTCGAGCAAATGGCCGGGAGAGTGTACGGAACGGACGGGAAGTCGACGAGGCCGAAGGTAAAATCGAACAATAACAATGTACTTACAGACGACTTTGTATTTGCCGGAATTAAAGGTTCTAACATTTTATGGAGCTTTATACAAGACTTCTATACTGCTGCAGGAAAATTATAGAAATTGATTCATTCTATTATTTTTTGCATTCATAAACCTCGTAATGTCTAACTAAAAATTTAATTATTCAAAATTACTTTAGAAACTCCTTTATAGTTAAGAAAGAAAATATGCTTCATAATTATTCAAAAAATTTGAGATAAATAATAAATATAATTCCTTTGCTCTAGAACCAAAAGTGTATACCAATGAATAAGCTGCAGACAATTTGCAGAGATACGAAAAATTAGGAGATAACCCTGCGAAATCTGTGAAAGTGCAGCTGCGGAACTATCAAGCGTAAAATAAAGTTTAGCCTACTCTAAAAACGAAGCTGAGTAACAGAAGCATCTCGCCAAAGTCCTTCAATACGAAATAAGCGGTTACAGTGTCTCTCGATAAAAACCGTGAGAATCTGTCTCGCTCAAAAAAGGGATACGGCTAAAAGCGAGCAGAGCCAGGAACTGGAAATCCTCGCGCGCATTTAAGGGAATAAAGTCCGCGCGTGTGAAGAGAAAATCGCGGCTTAGTCCTCTTTTATCGCTCGTCGCGTGTCCTGCGCGCATTTCAAGGGGGAGCGAAAAGGGCTACAAGTGCGTATTCGAGCGCGCGATCGCCTCGTATTTTATCGGTTTCTGTCTCTCTCACTCCCGCGCGCCGAGCCCCGGCCAAACGAATGAACGGATTACGCCTCCCCGTGTGATTCACCCGCGAGAGGTGTGCCTTTCTCTCCCGGCCCCCTCCCTCTTCACTCTTTATCTTACTTTCCTTTTTCTCGTTAATCGAACCACAATCAGCTTCGATTTATAACGGTTTATTCGTTACTGCCGAGAGCGTCAAGAGGGAAACAAAGAGTGCTTCGAGGGACGTTTTTTCTTTTCTATTGGGGAAGCTATTGTTTGTTTTAACATGGTTTTAAACGATATATTTTTAGAATTAATTGTGTGCTTTAGAATTAGTTTTATACAATTTTTCTGAGTTGCGTCTGCGATTGACAATGCTATGTTCAATTTTAATGTTTTTGCTGTTGCAAAAAATAAGATATTTTTTATTCATTTAGTGGAAGGAAATTTTACGTAACATCGTATCTCCATTTCGACTGTAGAAAATATAAATATTGTGTTTACTCTGTAGCATAAAAATTAGTCAATTTCTATAATGATATCACCTTCTAGCCGTAAATTCTCTTTACTTCGTTTCCTTGTCATTATCACAAAATTTATGTATACACACTCGCTGAAAGCATCCATTACTTTTCATGTTTTTTTTTATTTATTTGAGATAAATTTGTGATTGATTTATAATTTATTCACTGCGTTCTTTCACAGTACATTCTATTTTATTTAAACAAAATAAAAAGGTTGATCAAAGCAAGAACTTTTTCTTATAAAGTAAAAACTCGCTTTATCTTTATAAAACGAGTTTTTACTAGAGTTAGATAGGCAAGGCTACCTATTATCACTACATATCGGAATGCATCTGTTTATCAGTTAAACCTTTGTATCAAACTTTTTGTATCGAAATGCCAACCATATACTGCAAGTAAAGATAGCTTTCCATTTAATTTATTTAGCACTGCATTCTATAGATATATTGAATGTTTTTTCACAATTTTTCCAACTTATTAGTAAATATTTTTAAATAAATAATTTAAATTCCAAAACTATCGTTAAGAAATCGAAATCGAAATCGAAACATTAATGGCATGATTTTTGTGATATCTATTTATTGGATAGAATACTTTATTTACTCTTAAATTTTAATTAATATTTTAATTTTTATAAACTATAATTCGTTATGACAAAATGATTACACATTTTATTTTTATTGCATAAAAGGAAAAATATTTAATAATTTATTATTGTTACAATGTTTTCTTTTCAACACAAGTTTTGCCATGCTTGTGAGGTATTTTACCAAAAAATACATTATTTTCCTTATTTTATGATAGTTTTTAATATAAATAAGCAACATAAATTTCATTTAATTAACTATTAAAATTCTTGAGAAAATGTTATCAATTATAAGTAAAATTTTAAAGTAAACAAATAAATAATAATGTTGAGTGAAAAATTTGAAATTTTCATTTCATGGGCTAAATTAATCAATCCTCAATTTTCATGAATCAATCCTCAATTCATGTATACTGCAAAAAAATACATAAACAATTTCATCAATTATAATTAATGTTGATTATTGATGGAAACTAGAAAAGACATACAGAAAGCGGTATATATGCGATCTTATAGATATTTTACTTGTTGAGTAACAACCTCGAATGCATTATTCAAAACGAAGAGCGCTTAGGTGTTGAATTATTTAAACTTGATAGTACAACTGTTACCAAATTTCGTTACCCATATAGCAGATGCATTGTTTGAATGTATCCAAGGACTTTTAATTGAAGAAACTTATTTGAATCGAAAAGTTGTTAAAACTCGTTTAAATTGTCATCTGTCTCGTGCACAGTCGATCTCTACTGTTTGTAAATGTTATTATAATTATTCATCATAAATAGAGTAATAAAAATTTAATAAAAGAAAATGTACTTTTAAAAACTCAATTATATATTTTTTTTATTTACCAGTCCAACTCATCTATTTTACGTATAAAACACACAATATAAGAGAGTAATTATTAGTCATCATAGTATTACGCAGTCAAGCCCCTATAATCGTCTACGAGCTCTGCCCGCATGTCAAATTATTTCTTTTTCTACGTCGTACATACCGAAGGAAAAAATTATCCACAAATAACACTCAATTGAAATCATTGTGATGGATTTTAGCTTTTAAACATTCGCCGCACGTGTATTTTACGAGTGGCCACGAACCATATCCTGCCCCTCGCTGTGCATTGGCCAGCGTAAAAAATTCCGGTATAACGAAAAAAAAAAGAACGCATTAAAAATCGCTCGTGACGCATGAGCTTTCAGTCGCATATTTTTTACGTTTCCGGCGCATTTACACTTGCTAGCGCGGCATGCGCATATACGAATATACACATGTGCTCCCGTTTCGTGTGCAGTTGCAGCTCGTATCATCTAAATTTTTAAAAAGAGACGCTGAAGTATTCTCGTTATTCTCCTCGTAGCGTGTTTATCTTTCGGGCTGGGGAAAAACCGGGTGTTTTCGAAAATCGAGGTTAAGCGTGAGCAGGTAAGCAATAAATATGCAAGGGTCCGGAGGTCAACGATGGTGTTGTTGTACGGACAGCTGCTGAGGTATACCCAGCTCGGTAACGTGTGTCGTTTTTTTCCCGAGATTTACTAGATGCGCATTATGTTGTGATAAATCTTTAACGTTGAAAAACAGTAGGGCTTGTAAACATTTATTATTAAAAATGTTTGCGCTGGACGTCCGCATTAGCTTGAAATATTTTTAATTACATTCAATCTTAATTTTTTAACAAAATCCATTGAAGAAAAATCTTTAAATATTTGAATATATTCGTTTATTAATTTTATTACACTGTGAGAGAAAAATTTGGTAATTTTAAGTAAATATTTACTTCAATAGTACTTGTTAAATATTTCTTTGTATCAAATAATTATTTTTTTTTGAAACTGCTAAATTTATTTAGAAGCAAATAAATTCATTTAGTTTTAAAGAAATATTTGGTTGATTCAAAGAAATATTTGGCAAGTACTATTGAAGTAAATATTTACTTAAAATTATTACTAAATTTTTTTTCAGTGTAGCTTATTTAGTAAAATTTTATTGCTTGTGCTGTAAATGTCTCCATGCAATTTAAATTCGTATCTGTAGTACCTATTAGAAAAAGATATTTATGTTATGGAGTTTACTTTGTAGATTGAATATTTTTTAAAAGCTATAGGATGGTGCAATATTTTTGTCGCACAATTTTATACTCTTAATTATTTTTTCCTATGCATAAAATTAAAAATTTTGCGAGGATATTAAACCTGCTATATTTTTTATGGAGGGAATTACCAACAATTATTTGAGTAATATCTTTTTTAGGTTTTCTTCGGCTTTAGTTAACTCTTAGACTTGCTATTTACAGTATCCTATTATGACTTGCTGGTAACTATACAGTCTTTATGTTTTTATAAAATTTGGATTGTTAATTTTTTTTCGTGCCTTTTTTCATCAGCATTACACTTATTGCTTTTTTATGCCCTTTCGTACACCGTTGGGCATTTTTATTAACCTTTTGACTAATTTTTAACAGCGTCAATTAAAAAACAGATCATTCAACTGTACCATTGTAATTCTTTTGCTACCTGCCAATTTTACTAAGTGCTACTATCATTTTTCGTATATAATACCTATACAAATTTTTCTAAAAATCCACGATTTTCTGAGGTATTAAAGAATTTTCCTAAAACATTTTTGTAAATACACAAATGCGAGCAGTCTGTGACAAAATCACAATAATACTGTGTAAAATGTACCAGCACATTTCTCTTCATAAATGTAAACATTGTTTACGTAAAAATACCCAAACTTTAAGTTATACGAAGTAGATAAGCTAGGCCGGTTCTGGCTCACTTTTCCAGGAACTGGAGTGATCCAGAACCGGCCTAGCCTTCTACGT
>JAWWEN010010109.1:0-24767 GCA_035582955.1 Sycophila texana | reverse complement strand
TATATATATGCTTATATATTCGCGCATAGCAAGAGGCAAGACCCGGAGCTTATCGCCCGAAGTCGTTGCGTCGGCGCTTCGCGCGGCGGGTGTAAAAAAGGAGGCGAGATGGGGTATAGGGTGGTGCAGGCGGCGTATATTTGCTCATGCCCGGGAAATTGGGGTACGCGGACGATGCAAATCAGCGCCGCAGACAGGCGAAAAGAAGCGCGTGGCCGCGTTATCGCGCGCAACCCTCCTGAAATCTATTGCTCGGAAAGTTACTCGCTCGGGAGATAATTAAAATCGTTAGACCGACAATTTGAACCAACTCGCGCATCTCCCCATCGATCATTTCACTGCATACTTATTCTTTTTCGAAACGAAATGAAAAAAAAAAACAGTTATTTAAGTGTCTGATCACAGTCAGTCTTTCAATTTAAATACGAAATTAATTTTTGTTTCGTTATTATCTAGCAAAACTTGTTATATGACAGCTATAAAATAAAAAATTTATTATATACAAATTTGATTCATTCATAATTCGTTCTAGAGAAAGAAGGCAGAAACGTTCTTTTTCGGCGTGCAATAATATCTTATGTTTTGATTATTATTATTGTTATTATTATTATTATTATTATTATTATTTTTACATTATTATTCTTTTTCCGTTTCGGCGGCCGCAAGCACACGCGCCATTCGATCTCGCTCAGTCTCTCTCTCGCCAGCGTCCCATTTTATCCCAGCTTTTTTTTTCAACGCATCCCTCGCCGTCAGTCGCGCGCGTTAATCCTGACGTACGCGCGCATTATTTCCGCAAATAATTCTGGACCCGCTGCAGGGACGACCCCGTCGTTTTAAAGCCCTTCTTTTCGAAGTGCGCGCGCCGCGAGGCTCGCGCTCACGCCCATTACCGTATAATACAGGGCGAAAGCCCTCGTCGGCCGTGAATCCGCGCCGTAATTAATTTACATCGAGCGTTTCGCGCCCGCGAGAGCTTGTTAAAGTAATCCAGTCATCTTTCACGAGTTTAATGAGTCGGTATTAATATCCGCCGGGCAGCGGGGCGCATTCGGCCCTCATTAAGCGTCGCGCCGTAAAATGCCGCCCGCGCGTCCCTCGCGATCCATCCCTGATCCTCGTTTTCTATTTCATTAGCCGTTAACCCGCGGAGCGACCGGAAAAACGTCTCTCGATTTTCGCCCGGCGCTTCGGGCGAGTCGCAAGTGTATCTAAGCGTGAATTTTATTGCGGTAGCTACGAACGCGCGGGCTTGACTTTTTTTTTTAAATATTGTCATAAGCGAGATTAACTTAGCATAGAATTAATTATTCATGAGATTAAATTATTCATGTAAGGTCATTGGTATAGTTCGCTATACCTTAAATGGCAGAATAACCGGCCCCGTATTTTATTTGAAAAATAATGAAATATTCGAATATATTTCGAAAATGAATGCGGCCGGACCGAAAATTGGTGAAAAATAAATCTATACCGTACATTATATAATACATATATAGAAATGCGGAAATATACGATAGCGGCTTTCCGTCAGCCGCATTGTGCGACGGTGTTTCCGGATTTTACGCTGGGCAATGGGGTAATTCAAAATTTCGCAAATATTTTCGACCGCGTCGATGGTGAAAGGCACGTTAAAATTTTAACAGCCTATTGCAGTGCTCCACTTAGGCATTTTCACCAGTCGGTGGTAATGATGGCTCGTCGATTTTCTGCTGATATTAGATTTACATAATTCGGGGCGGTCGCGGCGTTGAAAGTGCGACAGTCTCTATATCCTTTGACGGCGAAGGTAAATTCAAACTGGGAGACGAGGACACGGACGCGAGTTCGACGAACAGCTGCGGTTGGCGCGCGGGAACAGGAACTCGCACGGCGCTGTGTTAATCAGATAAAAGTGTGCGCACCAGCACAAAGAGCCTTCGCTAACGAACGTCAGATAAAAACCGTCATACATTGCGGGCGGACTATGGACGGCGCCGGCGAGTGAAATGGTGAAAATATATATTAATATTGCTGTTTCGCAAAATAAAATGAGTTTTGCAATTTAGAGATGGGAGATTATTCTAACTTGAAGTTTAATTTAAATAATTAGTCATATAACTTTCGTGGAATGTTATAAATGCATTTTTTTTTAATTTAAATTTTATTCAAAATTTTTAGAAATATGTAGATTAATCTTTTCATTCCTTCGTGACTTTTACGAATAGAAACTGAATGCGATGGTTGAAAAAACCTTGTTATTAAATTAAATTTTATAAAATATCGCAATTTCATTTTTTAAAAATAGTAAATATTCATTTTTAAGTAAAAAATATATTATATGCTAGGAAAAATTATTTAAAAGTAAATATTGTTGATTGTCGGACCGTTGCTTTTCGTAAAAGTAGTGCAGTGTAGTGCAGCAATAAAAACAAACTGTTACGAAAATAAATAAAAAAATTTTACAGCAATTTTTATTTCTCGCAGACGTGAGAGGTTACTCTGTACGAGATGAAAGAGGGGAAAAATCCGTCGTGCAGACAAGCTTTTAAATCGCGAAATGAAAAATGGCAGTAGCTCGAGCGCACGCGGCCCGTCTGCTCAGCTGATCACATTGGCAAATTATGAGTTGGAATTCGCTTTTATAGAGGACGGAGCGTAATTTTACCGACTGGAAACGAGTAGACCCGTCAAAGATCTCCATGACTTATGCGATGCTCCCCCTTTTTTTCTTCCTACGAGGCATTAAAGCAGAACTAACACCGCAACGAGGAGTACAACTTTCGTACCTACGGAATCGTGTAAATTTCAGAAAGGTCGACTAAGAAAAAGGCAGTTAAAAGAAAAATCAGCAACCAAGGGCATTGGCCGAGTGCAGCAGGTCGGCCTTTAAAATCTTCCCTATAGCGAGAGAGCGGAGAGCAGCATCAGGGGTCATTGGTATTCCGGCTTGCAGCTGCATAAGTTCCGAGCGCGTTCGAGCGCATCCGCCGGAAAAAAGCGCACTCGTAAGCGAACTCCGGCGAACGACGAAAAACAAAACAAAAAAAAAAAAAAAAAAAGAAGAAGAGTAGAGCGCGGCACCCCCGCAATGGACAAGATTCGATTAAGATGCGAGGGACCGATAAGCGCGTGCCGGGCCGCGAGATGCGCATGTTAAATGGCCGTGAGACAAGATCTGCGACCCCTTTCTCTTCGCCGATGCAGGATTAATGAAAGTTCCCGGCGGCGGCGGCTTTTATAAGAAGCGCGACTGAGAAAAAGCTCGCGAGATACTCGCGCGCCTCCTTTATCGTAGTGCCACCCCCTTCGCCGGTACTCAGGGGGTTGGTTACATTTTTCCGCTCCTTTTTCTCCCCTCCCGCTCTTCTTCGTACTTCCACTTCTTTCTTTCTCTTTATTATGCAAGTCGATCTCCTTCGCGGAGCTTTTCATATATCTACGCGCCACTCGCTTTCCATTCGGGTTATTTGAATTCCAACTGTGGCTGGGCTTCTTCCCTTTTCCCGGGGATTGCTCGCGCTCGGGCGATATTATTCTTCAATTTGGATTAAACCCACTCGCAGTGGGGGATTTCGGGGCTGCGCCCCGGAATTTCGCACGCTTAAGCGGCCGCGACATTTTTGCCGGCGGAATGAACGAGCCCCGTGCTCGCCGGCCATAACGAACTTGCGTCGCGGCAAAAACGCCCAGGCGGCTTTGCAATTGGAATCTTAATCAAATGAGCTATGGTATCCTGTGTGAGCTGTAGGTGTGGGTGTACGTATGTGCGTCTGTGTGTGGGCGCACAAGTACATCAGCCGGCGCTGGCAGCAAAACGCATTTCCCATCACGAGTTTTTGTCGCATGTCACCTACCCCCACTCTTGCGCTCTGCAAAACTGATTTACCTCGATTTCTCCTAGAGTATCAAGTATACGTATATATGTACACACAAGCATGTGTACATGTATACGTATGTATACTCGATTCTAGTCCCGTTGTTTCGCTTCCATTAGTGTTTTGCTTTTAATACTCCGATCCAAATGTTGCGGTTTTCCCGTTCGTTTATACTCGTCTGTTCTATTTTTGCATTTCGTCGATTAAATCGAATCTCGCTGTGCTGTCCCTGGGCGGCGTACGCGCGCCTAGCGCGAACGTATTATGCTGTTTTGCTGAATTGAACGATTTAATTGCGTTCGCTTTTTCTTTCGGAACTGTCAATATTTTACAATTCACGTACTCGTTGACGAGAAGCTTTTAATTTAGTTTTGTATACGTAAGCTGTACTGTATAGGTAATAATTATGCGGAAAATATAGCAATAAATAATATGCCCCGCGGCTGCGATCGTCAAATTATGGCACGTATCGATCGATTAAAATTCCGGGTGACCAAGTTACATTCGGTGAGATGATTAAATTTTCAAATATTAAATTTAATTAAAATCCCTTGATCCCTTCAATTCGATCCGCTTCTCTCCCTCTGCTCGCTCGCGCGTGCATACACATCAGCGTTGCATCCGCTTTCGCACAAACGCCAAATTTCGCCAAAACAAATTTTCGTTCGTTCGCTGTTTACAGCCGGCGATCGCTCAAAGCACTTTGGATTATCTTCGATTTCTTCATTTTGCCGATCGGTCGTCCCATTCCGAGGGCGAGGCCTTGAACAATGCCAAGTGCCAAACGCGCGCGAAATTCGCAATCACCCAGCGTGCCGCTTTTCAAAACGATAGCCGCTGTAGCGCTAAAAATATATCGTGAAAATAAGTAAATGCGCAATTATCGGAAATTTTTCGGGCAAACGCCCGTCGCTCGGACTACTTTCGATCGTCGCGCCAATAACGTTCCTTGTGTTTTTTCGCGCCTCTCAACTCAGTGTCCGAAAGCTCGCAGCTTGCACCAGTTCGACCGAAAGTATTTTTAAAGCTTCGCGGCGGTAGAGATTCAGGCGGAAAAATGTATTCCATATTTTTTTTTAAACACTACAGAGCTATTATCATAATATTTTTAACTTATCTTCTAGTATAGGCTTAAGTTTCCATTTGACGTGACACGTTTGATCAAGGAAAGTAATTAAAGATTTTGCATCCAAATTTATATGCAAATCACTCGATAATTTATCCACTCAAAGGCTTCAAAATTGCCGCAGGCGAGTTTGCGTTATTGAGTTTTATTGCCGCCGCTGCATCTTCGCGCCGCTCCGTACACACGAGGGGCGGCCGTCGAAGGCGAAGAAAACTGCGGTATAGGCTTTCCGCTCGGCAAACTTAGATCCGCATACGAAATGAAGCATGCACGGCGTCTGGCGCGAGCAGCCCCCGCAAATGGATCTTTTATAGTTCGCGGCCCCGTCGATCTCGCGGCCTCGTCGTATCAGCTTGTCGGCCCTACGTGCGGCCCTCGCTCGAGCGTGGGCTAAGTTTCGCGCCACCCGCGCCGCCTTAGAGCCCAGCGAGGATATTACGCTTGAGATATGGGATTAGCGTGATATTACATTTTCTCCTTTTTGTACCCTTTGTGCACGCCGCCGTAAATTACCCCGGGCTCTTTATCAAAATGTTTCACTTCTGTGGGAATTCCGCGGCACTCGTGGGAGGCGATTTCGCTGGATAACAAAATGTTTTATGCGTGCGCGTATTATTTTTTATTTTTACAACTGATGAAGGGATCGGTTCAAGCGTCAATTTATATTTGGTTTTTTTTTTTTTATATAACGAAACATTAAAATAAAAAAG
The DNA here is from genome assembly GCA_035582955.1 of Sycophila texana. Classification (NCBI taxonomy): domain Eukaryota; kingdom Metazoa; phylum Arthropoda; class Insecta; order Hymenoptera; family Eurytomidae; genus Sycophila; species Sycophila texana. Next base: position 19,074 of record JAWWEN010010109.1, on the reverse strand, counting down.
CAACCCATGGATTGTGGAATATATCGTTTTACCGAGACAAAAGAGCGACCACCGAAAAAAGCGTTTATCTATGTTTCAACATTATACGGGCTTTTAAAGTACATTTTTTCGCTGGAGTACAGGCAGTGCAAGCACACGTGTAAGCAGCAGCTCGTTATGTACATACATATATACATATAAAAAAAAAGGAGGCCGAATAAAAAGTAGGCCTGCGGGTCACTCGCGAAACAGGGCGAACACGATGAGCGCAAAGAGTGCACGAGCACACGGGGCCGGGTCCGGGGCTAAGCGAATCTCGTGCATATTTCTAATTTTTGCGCGGTCGTCTGGCCGCTCGGCGCGCGCATTCAAAGGCAGCCCTGGGAAATTTTTGAATGCACCCTGTACCCAACCCCCGGAGGAGCAGCGCTCGCAGGTATATGACTTTTTGAGCGCGAGACTCGGCCCCTGCGTGGATCCGCCCGGCAGAACCTAAACTGGGTCGTTTCTTTGGAGCGCGGAATATAAGAAGGACTCGCTCGCCCTTCTTCAGCCCCTTGCATGCGGCGTGTTTATAATGCGCGGAATCTCAAAGGCAGGAGTGGGTTTCGGCTCTACGTAAAAGGACGCACATAGCTAATGTATAGATGCGGAGCTGGTGAAATGGACGCGGAAATCGCGCGTCTCTTCCTTTCTTGGACTTACTTTCCGGAGTACTTTATCCGCTTTAGACGGTCGTCTCTCGCTACTGCGGTATTGTTGCTCTTTTATAAGTTTTTTGATGGATTCTATTTTAAATTCTATTTTATTAATTGAAAATTTTCGTGGAAATTCGTATAGCAATTAAATATTAATGAAGTACTTTTGTGAAGTGGAATTGAGTATTGACAGAGTTAAAAGATACTTGTCACGATTAATTGCATAAAGCAATGCGATACATTGATTTTGAGCGTTAAAGCTTTCTTTTAGATTAATAAAAAAAAATTACAGTTATTCTATACCTGCACTTATAATAATAAATTATCGTCCTAAAGGCGTAATATTAATAATGAATTTCTCAGGAAATTGCTGTGGATTTTATTGCACATTTAAGTATAGTTTGTAAAAAATGGAAGTCGATATTATACAAAATTAGTGTAAATTAAATATGAAAATAATTTATAGTTTAATCTAAGTCACTGCAGTCTCATTCCTCTTGTGACAACACTGACGGTGGCTCGGGTCCTACGCCCATAAAAAGCTTGAAGTAGAGGTTGATTAACCAGAGGCAGGCAGCCGACAGGTATTTATCTACCGTATCCGCCACCACAAAATGATAATATCTAAATCTGTTGAAGCAGTACTTTACACTTTGCCAGGTGGTTCGGGCTTCAACCACATCGTTTGTAGTCTCGCTCGTCTCCTTTTCAGCCTCCACTTCTTGGGCTTCCGATTCTTTACCTGAAATGAAAAATAAAACAAATAAAGCGTTGACGAATAAAACCAACATTTGCTCCGCGCTGATGACGATTAAAAAGAATCGAGCAAACGAGCGTACCCTTTCGCTGCGTCAGTTCAGATTCGCCGGTGTGATCTGTCATCTTTATCCATGCAAAATGAAAAACCTGTCAAAACAAGAGCGCAGGTTATAAATACATTTCAGCCGGGTATGTGCGAGCAGTTGATGCATTTGAATTTAACAAGGACTGATAAAAATGGAAAAGTAAACTGTCACCGATAAATCATTTAGAGAAATATTTGACCGATTTGCCGGGGCCATAAAAAATCGCTTCGCGTCTGAATAAAGTCAATCAACATTAGAAACGATGAAAGATGCTTATCGACACCGAACTGTCCGGCCAGACCGTGGAAAGGCCAAAATAAATAAGCGCGAAATTGAATAAAAAATATCACGCGTGTACGCACTTCTCAGCGAGTCCCCGCCGGAGAACGACAGATAATACGACCCCCGTGCGGGGGTGGAAAAAAAGCCTCTATGGATCCGCGCGAGTGGCGTTAAAACGAAACCATCGCCGTTAATAGCTCCGCGCGAAATGCTCATCATTTTGGTTTTGAGCGACGTGTTTATACGCGTCGTTCCGAAATCCCGGCGAATGAGGAGAAATCAAATGGAGAATGTCGCGCGTGACTCGCGTGCAACGTCGGGGATTCCCAGCGGACGCGCGATTTGTTCGACTCGTCTATTTTTTTTTTCGGGCACCACTTTGTTTTCGTCCGCATACTGTTTCGCCGCGGCACGATTCTCGCGCGCCTCGATAAGCGTTCGCGGCAATGCGTGCACCGCGCCGATTATCTTCGTTTTTACGAGGGAGTCGCGCGGCCACTCGTAAAGCTCGCGCTGTTTCCACTTTCTCGTTTATGGCGCGGCGCACCTGCGGGAAAGAAAGGAGCGGCTTTTTTTTATATCGTTACCGATTCCGGAGAGCCGACGTATATTGCTACTTGAATATAATTATTTTCGAATCGATGACTGATATTAAATCAATAAGCGTTTTTTATCAGTAAGCGATTTTTGAAAGGGAAACGTGTAATTATGTGATAAAATACTACATAAGGAAAAATAATTATGCTAGTGTTCATAATTAAAAATAAATATGTTATTTGTTAGGAGATCTCACTTGCACAAACATCTTAGAATAAAATGCTAAATTAACTTAAGATGCGTTTTTTTATTATAAACTAATAATATATTATTGCGCAAGCGTTTTAGCATATGTTGATATTGCGAAATCGATTATTAAGTAATAACGTGTTTGATTATTTCTAAATAATTGGGTTCCTCATCTACTTTGTGCAAATTTCTTTTTTCTGAAATATGTAAAATTCTCCTGAAGACAAGCTGCGAAGCGAGAATAAACATTTATACTGATAAGTACGTGTAAAACACAGTTTCCTTATCATTGTAACTATTTGCATACGTTTTATACATAATACCATTTATTTAAAATATATCACATATGTTAGCAATAATTATGAAAATTAAACTGAGAAAAGTTGTAACTATTTAAATTAAGTCGATTAATTGGCCGTAACATAAATAATAATAATAATGGTACTCTACTTGCGAATCTCGTATTGTGGAAAATGATTGAAATTGATTAAATTGAGTTTAAAATTTGAGGTTAGCTCGACAATGGCAAAACAATATTCCATTATGATAACAAAAGTTAATTTACAGAACGTAAAATACGTCAAGATATTATGTCTGAAAATTAACTTCAATATGACCGATATGATTTCACTTGTATTGATTACCTATGACATTTACCGATATTGTCTTTTATTTTTCAGAATCATTTTAACAATCGTAGAAATCGACGGCAACATAGTAACATTTACATTATAATTTCGCAAATTAAAAAAAAAAAGGAGGATAAGCGCCCACAGCAAACTCAAACTTTAAATCAAGCCAGACAAGCGCGCGTCCAAACAGATGTCGAAAAGCGACGAAACTCACGTACACGAACATCCAGAACCAAGCGTATGTTAGTGTTACAGATAAAAGTTCAGAAAAGCTTGCTTAAAGAAAATACCGATGTAGTACAATCCTCTGTCGCCGCCCGCAGTCGAAAATTTCACCGTCGAAAGTAGCTACTTCGAGAGACACGTGGGACACGCTGGGACAGCCCGTGGGACAGTGCAACTCGAAGGAGGAAAAAGTAACGGCGACCGCGGAGTTTCCGTGAACGTCGCGTCTCGGCGCTGAGCGTGCGGAGGCCACGCGGTATTTACGCAACTCGTTATCGCGCTCGTCCGCCAGCAAGTGTGCGCGCGCGAGGCGCTCCATCAGGAGAGGAGAGCGCGACACGACCGACCCGAGAGAGAGAGAAAGAGATAGTGGGGAGACTCGCCTGTGCGACACGTAAGCGTCGGACAATTGGTTGCACCTATTGCAACGAGGAAAACCGGGGCTCGACGAGTCGGATAATCATTTTGTTTACGCACGATGTATACGTACACGATGTATATACGTATATTAGAGCTGATATTTTGTGATAGTCGCGTGCAGACGCAGATGTGGACGTTTATCCGGCGTTACGCGCCGGTGATTCGCATTTTTCTGGCCTCGGGAAAAGGTGAATGAACACGTGTATACCACGCAATATGCGGCGCACTTGCGCTATCGGAACTCGAACTATTTACATTTTTACGGCTGGTGAGATCGCGAGGAATAAAAGCCAACTGCGAGTACTTTCGGGGGCACTCCCCGAAGAGTTACGGCGCCAGGAGTTGGGTTAACATTTTGACAGCGATGTTCGATTAAGCACCAAATGATGCTCTCTGTCTCTCTCTTTTTTTTTTCTTTTTTTTTGTTGGGTACATACACTGGAGGTATAAAGTTGTTTCACCTCGACTTCTGATGCGAACATTTGCGTATATAAATTTATGTACAGTAATTAAATTGATTTTTCGCATCGAACTTTGTTGCAGTTGTTTGATATTATACTTCTTTTTTTTATTTGTACAAATGAAAGTTACGGCGACTTTAATATTTTAAAGCCTATACGGCGAAATGAAAAGCGCGCGAAATTACAAGCGAAGGTATAAAAAATGTATATTGCGAATCTCCGGAGTATTCGACGAAAATAAAGTACAAAGCAATGCTCTTCGGCGAGACCGCATGATATTTCCGAATCGCATCAAATGGAGGGTTGAACAGAGTGAAAAAAAAACGGAATAAATAAAACGCGGAATAAAGTTCGGCGGTCGCAGACGAAGAATTTCAGCGCGAAGGGAGTTCAACGCGAGCGAGGCGCAAACTTTTCCTCGGTTGTGCAAGATTCTTTTATGAGTCGTGCCTGCAGCGGTCCCTCCACCAGCAGAGGCGCGTTCTCGCGAATTGTCTTATACTTTTTTGCCCTCGAGGACAATAAACATCCCTCCTCCTCGGCGAGCATCTCGAAATTAGAATTCGCGAGATTTATCGGTTGTCCGGCCGCCCGCGCTCTGTGGGGTACTTTATCTCCGCGCAATAAATTCAATTTAAAATTTTTCGAATCACTTAACGCCGGGGAGGCGCGGCAAAAAAGCTTTTACCGGATAAATAAAAGCCGATAAAACGATGGCGAATTGGAGGTACGCGCGAGTAAAAAAAAAAAAAAAAGAAAAAACGGGGATGAGCGAAAAAATCGGGGGAGGTAAAAAAAGACACGAGGTAGATAAAGAGCTGGTATAAATCGCAGGGAGGGCGCTAATCCCGATTTGCGATCGCGCCGCGAGATAATCCCGCTAATTGCTTGTCAGTCGCGATGTGTCACGTTTTATCTCCATTGCCGCGAAACGAAGCCCAGTGACCCATGCGGTATTGTACCTTTTTACGCTTTCTTTTCAGTTTCCTTTGAATTGCTCTTTTTTTTCTCGCCGCCACTTTGAAACATCCGACACGTATTATGATGGAGATGTAACTGTCAGGGTAGTGTCACCTCCTCGGCTCTGCTGATAATACTTGGCTCACGTACATTATTTAAGTCTCTGTTTTAAAAGACCATAGAGTAGAAAATCTTGCCTCTTTCGTACTACCGCAATGTATTAAATTATTAATTTTCAATTTTTGGAAGCGGAGTCATTCAAATTTTGTAGGGTATAACATTTACCTTGGAAACGTGTACAATAGTACGAACCAGATTAATTCATTAATTATATAGCGAGCTTCTCATTTTATCAAAGTTATTTATAATTATTTAGTTTGCTTAAATTGTATCACCCTATCATTTTTATAGATACTCTGAATGTTATAAGCCGAATAAATTGACTTATCGAACGTTAATTTGATATTAGCCCACGATATAAAGTGCTGCTTATTACTGAAATGAGAAAGTTCGTCGCTTCGATGATAATAATTCAATGTCGATGGCGAGCACATAGATGCCGGATACGATAAGGACCGGTTGCCATTAAAATTAATCAACGAAGTTATCGAATTTACCCGCGATATCAAAGAAAACGGTGGCTGCGCGAGGAGAGCCCGAGGTCGGGCGAATCCCGGGGTTCGCTTTTGTTAAAATCCGGGAGTTTCGCGCGGCCTTTCGGCATTCACATAGTGGATAATGAAACGCGCTCGCAGAATTCGTTATACAAACGCGGATCGCTGTCTGCTGCAAAGGCCAAACTTTATAATTCAATTGTTTATTTTGCAATTAGTCGTCGAGACGGGAGGAGACGCCGGTCTTCGCGGCTCCCTCCCCTCTCCCCTATATATATGCGTTCATAGCGCGACGCGAGCGGATAAATTAACAGGTGAAAAGTGGGAGTTCCCATTACTCTCCCGGGATGCGCTTTAGCGCGGCTGGAGCGTGAATTTTTGCCAAAGAAAGCATATAAATAATTCTTGCCGGGGACGTTCTCATTCAGCTCGACCCACCTTTCTCTGGTATATGCATCCGGTGCCTGCTCGCTCTTTTCTTCTTTCCCATTCGGTTTCCCGGATTCTCTCTCTCTCGTGCCACCCTCGGCACTGCACCCTCTGCGTCTAAAAATCGTATTTCCTCGTTTGTTGAAATAGCCTGCCTTATCATTTGCCAATTCAAATCTTCACTCGACTCGTGCATTCGTGGTAAAGTATTTTCTTTTACAGGATTCTTTATATGATTTCCTTTTTTTACTGCAACATTGAATAATTATTTGAAATGCGAAATCTATTTTTTTTTTTAAGTCAATTAAAGGTATCAAAACAGTTTTTGCAATGCATAATTTAATTATCAATTATTTAAATAAATTACACTTAATAGACTCTCATGATTTAATAATTAATCATATGAAACGACGTTCAATTTTTTTTATCCTTTTCTTAACTTATATCGATCGTTAATTAGGAGAAATTTTTTACGTCAATTAAAAGTGCAGGTAGTAATTTTATCTCTTATCTAGACACCAATTTTTTAAAGCAAGTATTTGTCTTTCTCATAGTTTCGTCTACAGCTATTATATGATAAAATAATATAGTTACTATACTCTTGACTACAATTTACTCCGAATAAAAAGGACAACAAAATTTTACGCTCTATCACATGCAATTTTCATAAATTAAAAAAAGCAGCTAATCTAAAATTTTTATTAGAAATGAACTTGCTAAGGAGTTGAACAGGTAGCGAGTAAAATTTTATTGGTAACCCTCCGAATTCAGTGGCTTGCGCGCGACGAGCCTTGAGAGTGTCATAAAATCGAATGTCAAGCGCGTTGTCGAGGATGGGAAATCAATAATGAACGTGGTTCATCTCGCGAGCCGGCCCCGGCAGCTTATTTCATTCGAGCAGAGGGAGGCATTTCGCTATAGTAGTTTTCGATTCGTCGATCGATGTCGCGCCGGGGGAAGGCACGGGGACGGTTAAGACTCGGAGCCCGGCGTCTCGGGGCACGTCAAAATGAGAAACGTCTCTTCCGCCGGCGCACCTGACATCCGCATTACCTGGGGCGGCGCGGGCTCCTCGCTCAGGGCTACGTGCGGCAGACATGTGCCAACGCAGCGAATCCTCGGGGCGGAGGTAGGTATACGTGTAGCTGCCGTAAGATGCGCGGCCCGACGAAAGGTGACTGAAAGTCGAAATCGGATCGGCGGGACGTCGTCGCGCAAACTTTTAAAGCGAGTTCTTCGAGCTTGTTATGATAAATGCATAAGGAGGTGCTCTCCCGCGGCCACCGAGACATCGAGTTATACGCTTGATTGAATATGTAAATCCTCGTGTACTCGCCGTGCCCTGCGGGGGTGGGCCGAGAGGAACAGGAGGAGGCATTAAAGCGGCGGAAAGACCGGACAAGCGAAGACTCGCCGAAAAGGAGCTGCGAGTGACGAATAAAATATTTATCGGCGCCGGGAGCGAGCTGTGCCTTTCTCTCTCCGGGCTGCTCTGCAGAAATCCCTCGTATTTCTCCGCTTATCGGCCCACGGAAAGCCAGTAGACTCGCGTTTCTCTCCTCGCGTACAGTCACTCCCTCGTTTGTTTCCTCGCCTTATCCAATTCCATCGTCCAAGCCGTTTTCGACGGTGCCGTCTTTCCCTCATAATTTCCACTCGCCCGTTGGGTGCCTCGTTTTTCGAGCGAATGGGCTGCGTCTTTGCGTCTCCTCCTGCAGGCTCTTTGGAGAGTGGCGCGCGTCTCCAATCCACGGGATCATTTATGGATACGGCCGGTAATTTGCGAGGATTTCGCTCGACGTCGGCCCCCGCTCGGGCGTCAATATCCCAGTAGTACGTCCGGGGTCCGCTTTCTCGAGACGCTCGCCTTAGTTCCTTATAGTTTCCTTTCGTGGATGCATCCGAGTCCTAAGCGCATCTTTAATTTATTTCTAGTTTTCCTGCGCGAGCCTTTATTTTGCTCCCCCAGCCCCTCTAATTTTTGCAGACACGTGTGCTTTCCCGCCTTCTGCGCGTCATTTATTATTTGATCTTCGCACAATCCAGTTTTCTCGCAGATGAGGAACACCATTCTATTCCTTTGTTCAATTTATTTTTTATATATGTTTGCAATTTAAAACGTGCCACTCATTTTTCTATTTCTTTTTTCCTCAAAATACACTGTATAAACATACTGTGTAAACATACTTCTTCTTTTTATTTCGAATAATATTTTTCAGCTTCGGCTTCATTAATTCTCGCTGCTATGTCTATATTATCAAATGTCTTCGTTGTGTAAAAGTCAGTTAAAAAAAAAGACGTAATATAAAATTATATTAAAATTATATTAAAGAGATAATTATATTAAAATAATTTTTTACTGCGGACTAAGCGAAAAAAGGAAAAAAGTTTGTTCAAACAGGAAAATTCTAGGAAAGGGAAACCGCGCGGCTCCGCGGGCCATTTTTTGATGCGGAAAGTAAAAACTTTGGTATACAACATATTAATTTTTCGTTGCTCCAACAAATTTTATTTAAACTTTAACATTGAAAATACTTACTCTATATTTAGTAGAATTTCAAAAAGCAATTGTCATCAGCGCAAATTAATCGACGAGAGCATCGACGGTGATCAATGAGTTCGCGAAGGCATGGAACCCGAGCGTTGATTCGAATAATTCCTTTGGGCGTCTGCGCTGGCTCGAGGGCCAGGGCGCTGGAGAATCCTCAGGGCCGCCGGAACGGTAACCCGATCATTACACGGGTAATTTGCATATTGCACCGGTTCGCACACTCTCGCGGAGTCGGTAGAAGCGCGCGGCCCGACTCATGGTCCTCTGCTATTGCTGCAACTTCGTTCTCCCATCCTACCCCCGCAGTGGCACCGAACCCTTCCTCTCCCCCTTTTATTCCCGATATTAGGCGCCTTTAATTAAACTCGCCGATAATCCGCGTACGTACGGCTGTGTGCGCGGGGTCCAGGCGCCAAAATTCGTGTGTCCCGTGACTGCGCCGCCCGGCGTCTATACATAACGCATATTATATTATCCGATTAGTCGGGCGCGGCTCTCGAACAAACGGTGGCTGGGCTGCCTTATAAGGAGCGCGCGGGTGGCCGGGAAATTCGACCGAGGCGCTGGAATAAAGTTCCCCCACTGCGCCGCCCGCGCCCCGGGGCCAACTTCGGCTCGCGACACCCGAGGCACAAAGAGCTCCGAACGACCGACTGAGCGGCCCATACGCCTTCGATTCGAACGATCTCATTATGCGCGCGTACGCCTCGCTCCCTTTAAGTGCGGATGTTAGAGACTCCTATTATCGATGTCCCTTTAATCATTGGATGGGTTTTAAGTGGCTGGTGGAGATTAATGATAATTTTTAATGATTTTTTGCGAAAGATTTATTTTTTTACTCTTTTTTTTTTGTGAAGTTACATGTGTTTATAGAATTGTGTTTGTTTATATAAAATTGTAAGTATAGTTTTTACGTTAATTTAAATTAAAAGGAAACTCTCAGGCCGGTATGGCCACCTACTCCATGACCAGGTCTGTGTTCTGCACCAGCGTAAACGGATACCTTGGTGTCTCCTTTTTCGTAAACTCTTCTCTCGTAGTCAAGGTTTGAAGATTCGTGTCTTCCGTTTCTGAACTGAGTATATGCCTTGAATTTATTCTTCTTATCCTCTTCTCGGCGATGTCGCTGTAGAAATTAATATGTACACTATCAGTAATTGAATATACAAACAAATGCGTTGATAAAATTTTTAATTTTCCTAAAAAGACATTCGATTCCAGTTTTATTTTTATTGACTATAAAGTAAAGGTTGACTCTTACCGAATGTGGGAGTAGAGAATCTAGTTCTTTTTGAGAAGTATCGAAAGATTTCATTTGTGAGTCCCATTGGCCCGATAGAGGCTGAGCGTAAACTACCGCAAATAAAGCGACAATAAGTCCGACTATCGATAAAAATTTCATCCTGTCAGTATCTGAAAATCAATTTAATTGTTTTAATGTAGGATTACTTTAAAAAAAAATAAAATTATATAAGTGTAATTAATTTACAATAATTGAACTTATTTTAATTCATAAAGTTTTTTAAACATACTGAAAATAGCGTAGAGTCTGCACTTACAGGCGAAATTAATTTTCTCAAATTGAACACGAGTACGTTACAGTTTGAATATGATGTGAGAAGGCCAGTCCGTCGAACTTATATATATGCAAATGAATCAAGCATATCATACATTTTTTATTTACTATTAGCGCAAGCTACATTGATGATAATGGGGATTCACCGCTGACAGAGATACGCCGCTGAAAGAGATAGAAAATGTGGTTCCCCGACAATCTTAAACTTTATCGCTATCTTTTTGGTATAATGCAATAGTTAAAAAAAAAACGTAAATATATACTTAGTATTTAGTAGTAAACTTAAAAAAACGTTTAACTCATTTTATATTTTTACGGACATATTTTAATATTCTATACTATATATTTTAATTTTCTATTTTTGTAATTAAGGACTTTATAGTCCGTTGAATTTATTAAATAAATAAATAAATATTTACCCTCTATCTAATAAATTATAAACTTTATAAAATAATTTTACAACGTCGAATAATAAATAAAAAATTTTATAAACAATACTCTCGCACGACAAGCGCGCCTGAAGTCCAGAGCAAACAACGACAAGCGGTAAAATGAAAAGCTTTTTAAAAAAATTATTTCTCCGCTCGAAATCATTAAATTTGCGACCTACATTTTCAACCATCCGTTTGTATCATACCAGGCAGTAACCCAGACCACAACAAGGCGAGTCGAGCAAAGCGTTGCAGTATGACGACGGACGCGAAAAAAAAGTTGGGAAAAAGAACAAATTATAATTCAGTTGCGACCTCGCGACCCACGAATTTTGCGCTGGACGAAACTTGAGCGATAAATATGAAAAAAAAGCGGCAGCAACACTGCGGAGGCATAAAAAAAACCGCGCCACGTCGCCGATGGTAATAAATGGCGATCGTAGGGGGTCGTTTGGACCGCGTTGCTGGCCACCCCGCGCGAGGAGGCACTTTTATATACGAATATCGCGGTCCAATCGTAAAGCTGAATTATGCTTTACGATCGTCGGTCTTTTTAGCCGTCGAGTGTATACACTGCACCTACACCCCTCGGACGGCAGCAACGCTATCGCCATTTACAAACTGGCAAATGGATCTGCCGTGTCGTAGTCGCGGCGCGAGATTGGAACTGCCCCCTGAAAATTCGAATGTGATTGACTGGTCATCTGGCGGGGGGTGGGCGACGGGGCAAAGTGGCCGGGAATGAATTTACCCGGGGCGCGAGTCGTTCGCGCGCTTGTCACGCGCTTTTAAAGGCTTTAAATTTTTTTTTTTTTTTGCGCCGCGCGCCTCGGCCAACAATGGCCCGATACGAGTTTTAGCCCGACAAAGACGACCGGCCATTGTTTTGCGAATAGATTTTACTCTTTTGTCGTAAAAGCGAATCGGCACTTTCGGGCCATCGATTGGAATTCGCGCTAAATTCACGCACGCGTTAACAGCCGGTTCTTCGTGTGTTTCTTCAAGTGGAACAACCTTTTTCTTTTATCTCTCGCTCGATGCAACTGAAATTTGAAATTGCAAAAATTCCATTCAGGACAAGGTCAGTTGGAGAAGTTGAGGGGAAAAATCGCTAGATAAAAAAATCAGCAGTTCAAAGGAGAAAGCGTTTGCTTTTCGCTATCGGAGAAACGTCCGCGTCTTTGTTCGCCCGCCGACAAATTGAATTATCGTCGCGGGTACTCGCGCGCTAATTTGCATGCTAAGTCGCTGCGAGAAAGCGAAGGTAAGAAGGACGCCGGAGCAAGTCTACCAGGCGGCGAATTAAAACTTTGAACTACGGACTCTCGCGAATTCGGATGCGCCCAGGTACGTATACCCGACTTTACCTGGCCGCAGATAGGCCATATCCATGCGCTCGCAGCGCGTATAACGCGTTCATCAGGCCGCGACGAAAGAAGTTCCGCAAAGCCGCGTTGGAGGGAGGGCGGAGGGGGAAACTTCGCTACAGCGAATTTCCATTTAGAGAGACTTTGCGCGCGTCCTGGGGGAAGCGACCTTCGCATCGGTTGGACCGCGAGGATCGGCGCGGCTCCCCACCGGATGAGACTTCCGTCAGAGACTGAATCCGATGAAGGTGGATTTTCAGACCGCGCGACGAACAGCTAAGCTCTTTCATTTTTTTTTCTATCCCTTTCATCCCGCCGACGGAATCCCCTTCTCGATCGTCTATACGCTTGACGAGACGCGACAGATTGCCAGTGTAAACAGTTGTTCTTCGTCTAAGGAGGGGATGTAGAAATAACGTGATTTTTTTTGTTGAAATTTTATTTTACAATCTGTACGCAATTATGAAGGGCGCAATTCGCTTCGATTATTAATAATATTAGTATAACAAGAAGAGTCATAACAATATAGATTTTATTCGTGTAGGAGGATCAACGTGTGTGCGCGGGGAAGTCAATCGACTTCTAATTTCCGGAAGGAACCGTGAAATCCGAATAGGTCGTCTTCGTTGACTGTCGGTCCGGGTCGGAGGCTTTCGTCGACGCCCACCGATTCTTCTTTTACGAACCAGTCTCGCCACTCGGCCAGCTTTTCGCGCCATTTTTCTGAAAAACGATTTTTTTTTTTATTTAACATTTCCTCTTTTTAAACATCGTTCAATGAACCAAGTATTTTACGTAAAAGATTTCCAATAAAAATACTCGAGAATATTTAACAAAATCTTCAGAAAGTTCGGTAATAATCCATAAATTTTACATTACGCAGATTTACGAATGAGCAAAAGTAGTACGAGCTAAATCCTTCGCTTGCTTTATTACACTGACAAAAAAGAAATAAATAAAAAACTTACCATCCAACTCGTTCATCGACGGCTGCTCACCACCGTAATCAGAAGGCAGCACGGATTTCGGTACATACTCGTACAGGGACTCGAGGTCAGCCGAATGGACGTGTACCTGCGGGTGATTCGTCGTTAGCGTTAATAAAATAGACCTCCGGCTCGTTTCGATAATCTCCCATCTAGATTATGAAAATGGATCGACGGATACGTTGCCCCGGGGCTAACGTCGAAAGTTCGACGTCGTTGATCGGAGGGGAGGATGAAAATTTAACGGTACAATTAGACTTTATGAAAATATTGTGACAGTCGTTACCCTGGCGGCGAGTTTCGGCTTGATCGTGGACTTGACGAGCGTGACGATCCGATCGATGAAGCTCGGCGCGTTGATGAAGTGAATGCCTTTTATCCTGGCGCCGTAAGCCTTCTGCAATGCGATAAAGAACACTTTTTTTTCTGTTTCATTAAATATTACGAGCCTCCCGTTCCTTCGTATCCAAGTTTAATAAAATCGTCCCACCCTCGGAGGCTCTCTCTTCCCTTAAAGGTGTGTGCGCGACTATTAAATTACGGAGGGAAGGGAGGGGATGTACTACGGAGACTTCGGGCTCGTTTCCGTAGCGCTGGTGCGAGTTGCGCGAAATGAGTTGAGGAGGCTGCCAGTTTTGCCTCTCCTTTCTGTCACTCTAGCGGCGAATCATGGGCTGTATCGAATTTTCTTCGCGGTCTATTATGCTCGAATCTGCTGCAGAGGAGACGCTCAGCGAAGACGACTGAAACTCGCCTGGTAACTTCCAAGAAACGACTTTATAAGCGTGAGTGAACAAAAGATTGTTTATCAAAGCGACCTGCAGTCTCTGTTCTTTGTTTATCGAAAATATGCAGAAAAAAAGAAAAAATTTCGCTTTAGAGAATAAATTTTAATGATTTCATAGTCGGTAGATTGTTATTTGATAAGAACTTGATGGTCAATTCATGTTTACTGGTGAATAACAAATTTTATGTAAAATCAGAAATTTCTCGGATCGGAATAGTTAACTGAGTATACATCGTTATAAATTGTTTTCTTTTTAGAACTCAAGATTTACGTTAAAAGTACACATTAATAAATTTAATTAGCCGAGATTAGTATAAAATATGCGCGAAGCACGAGACGTCACGTTAGTCTACAAAAAAGAACTATAGCGATAAATTTTGTACAAAGTATCAGATTATTTTAGTTTACAAAAAAAAAAAAGGCTAGCGATAAATTTTATGCGTTGACTTAAAATACCAATCCCAGCTATACATTCTAAAACGACTCGCTTCTTTTTTTCGTTCGACGCGCTAACAATGGAGACGACCTCCGTCGGGTTGTACTCACCGTGGCGACGACCTCGCACTTCTTCAATAAAGCCGGCGTGAGTTTGGCGAGATGGCCCAGTCGCATCGCCGAAAGATCGTAAACGTAAATTTCGCCGAGGCTGCGACACTCCGTGATGCGCACGTCGCCCACCATAAAGGTGTACCTGCGGTAACGAAAAGCGATTTAAACTCGCGCGCTTTCCGTACAGTGGCTCTCGCGGACCCCTCGACGAATATTGTCCATTTCCCTTAAAGCTTTATCGCCGTTTCAACGTGTCTGGCAATGAGCGAAGGAGCGCTTGCTCGAATGGCCCATTCGGAATCGCCTGAATGGGCTCGAACAAGGCCGCGAATTAACGATTTCTTTAATTATTAAAATTGCCTGTAAAAATTTTGTCGGTCGCGAGTTTCACTGCTGACTTGCCAACTGAAGTGCAATTTTGTCGTGTCACTGTGCGCTGTATTCGTTAGGCAGTATTTTAATGAGCAATTTATTTAAATTTATAATGATGATTTTAAAACGATTGATTTATTCAAATAAATGGCGTTTATTTATTTATTTATTTATTTATTTCACCAGAAAATATACATAAGTATCCTACTATAGGTAAGGTTACCTGAGCGTAGGTCCGGTATACAGAAAAAAAAAAAAAAACTTATTAACTAACTTACATACTAACTTAACACTAAAAAAGAAAAACCAAATGGCCTAGCTTTTTAACAATAAATTGAGATCGTTAAAATTTTATAGTGGTAGAGTATTCGTTGTTCTTTTAAAAACTACGTGAGAAAAGACACTGAAACTGAAAGGCGAAATACGTGAGTAAAATAAAAGAAGGCAAAACCAGAATTCCGAAAAAAAAAACCTGCTGGTTTTTCGAGTGAGTAAAAGGAATGTGACAAGGGTTCCATCCAACTTGAATTTTGACGGCATAATGAGCTAGGTTTTTTCACCATTGTCAAGTTATTTATACGATTTACACGTTTTTATCGTTAAAGGTCAACGACAGAAGAACGCAAACAAAAAGAGAGAAGCAAATTCGCTAATACCTACTTGAATGTCTCCCAAGGCTGAAATTTCGTAGGATCATCATTTATCCAGCGAAGTATGGACACCCTGTACTTCTCTGGCGTCAGTTTCGGTAAGCTCACCCATTGCCTGCAAACAAGAAAATAAAGCCCTTATATACATCCACGTTTAATTTTGCACTTTCCTCCAGCACGAAGTCAGTCGAATATTCCAATCGCGCGGCAATTCAAAGGCAATACGACAGAACAGTTTAGCAGTCGAGGAAATTCCGCTTCTGTGGCAATAATATTCTAATGAATTCGAGACAGCAGATGCTCGAGTTCGTGCACCGGCACACATCGCGTAATTAGACGGCACCCGCGCCTCTGATCAAAGTGTTTGTTTCTTCGGATGCGCGCCGCAGACGCGTCGTCGCACCGCTAAATGTCGATCGCCGTTATTTGGGAAATTTCCTCCCGCGGTAAGGCTTGCACTTACACTGTCTCGGCGAGGCGCGTCGTCGACTGGGCCAGGGGATCCCTCTCGGCGAAGAGCTCGGGAATGAGGCGCCTCACCGTGTAATACATGTCTAGTTTCTGTTTGGCTAGCTCCAGACTATGCTTCGTACTAATTATAAAGTACTCCAATCTCCGCTCCGGCATATCTGCGAGACACAGGGAATTGCTTTAGCTCGATAAACCCGCCGCTGATGAACGTTACTACACGCGTATTTCTGCATACAGATCCTGCCCTACGCGAGGATTCATCGTCCATTTCGACTCCATTGCTGTCGGTAATGATTTTCTCGGTGTGATCGATACCCCCGGTAAGACAGTTAAAGTTGCGCTTCCGAGTCGGTGAGCATCGCCGGGAAAATACGAGAGAAACTTCGCGAAGTGAATTTTTACGAATCCCACGGGGCATGCAGATAGCGGATGCACGCGCGTGCTTTTGAATTTTTCAGCGAGCCAAAAAAAAAAAAAAAAAAAAAAAGAGGAGGGTGCGGGTGCGAGCGGAACTCCGAAAAGCATTCGTCAAAAATGAATTTTTCGAAGCGCGACAGCGCAACACTCGAATGGGATTGCCGTGCATTATTCGCGGATGCGCGGGTCCTCGAGCCACCCCCTTGCACCGGTGACATTTATCGGCTTGATAAATCGCGAGTGAGGCAGTTACGCCGGACGTGCAACAGCGAGGTAAACCAGGCAGGCTTCCAGAAAAATTATTCGCGAGGTGGTACACATATATATAGTATGAATAAGATGAAAATAGGAGCCGGCGGATGATAATTCAAAATGTTTACCTTGAGGTAGATGTGGCTGGTGCTCGAGCCAATCTCTAAGACGGTCGCGCAAATCTGCCAATAGCTCGGTGTTGCCGCCCATGGCCTCACATACCTCCTCGGTGCTGCATGACTCCAGCAGCGACGTCGGCATCCTGCTCACGGCTATAGTCGCTTCGCCAACTATTTTCACTTACTTCTGGACTACTCCTGGAGTCCTTGATTCTGACGCGGCTGTACGAGCGACCGTAGGCAGTCGTTAGATCCTATACTCTTGTCTTCGAAGTTAACACTGAAATACGTCGAACTTGGTTTCGCAGACGCTTTAGTCTCGGCTCTCCTGGTGCACGTATATGATGAATAATTCAGTGAATATCTATAACAGTAATTCAACCAAATTATTATATCCGAAGTGAAAGCAAAACGATATTGATATACTAAACGCTTAAAAGTACAGTTCAACTTCACTCCGCGATTTTTGTTTATTTATTATCGAAATTTTAACGAACTAATCCAAGCAAGAATAAAAAGAAAACGATAAAACGTTTTTTTTTTCTTTATATGCAAGAAGAATAAAAAAAAAAAAAGACGTCAGAAACTTTCGCTATCGTACGTAGGATCGCGTATAAAAGTGGATCGCGCGGCGTACCTACGGGATGCTCCTAATCGCGTGCCGGTGAGCGGACTGAGCTCGGCAGGCCGGTGAAACCGCGAGTGAAGTCGCCGACTGGCCTGCTCGCGAAAATAAGGCTCGGCAAGTCGCGCCGGGCGCTCGCGCGCGCCGCAGGAGCCTATCGGATTCACGACGCGGCGCCGCGCGCGTGATCCCCATTCAAACGGGCGCTTTCGGAGCGCACAAGGTGAGGTGGCCCAGGATTTCTTGCGATTTCCTCAGAGTCGCGCCGCTGCCTTTTCGGCCGGAAAACGTCGACGAGCACTTTGTGCACCCGCGCGCTGCCCTCGAGAACACTGCACGCATTTTTTTTTCCGCCTACAGCGTTTTTCGTTTACAAAGTGCCCGTCGGAGGTCGACTTGATTTACATGCAATTTTTATCGGACAGCTCGATGGCCGCTTGAGAAATGCAAAAAGATGTTTTGGAAATCGTGTTGTTTATTTTTAATTTCGTTTCGGAAGTGTAGTCACATTTACGGCGAACTTTGGTTTTTTATGCGGGTTTTTATATTTTATTCGTTTCGTTCGCGGATTTCTTAATTACGCTTTTCAAGGAAATTCGCGGCCGTATCCTTGTTTGTAAGGCACGTTTTTGTCGCGTACTTTATTTTAATGCCGTAGGATGAAACGACGATTATTTTATGACCCGAATTAAATTTAATTTCATAATGAGATGAAAGGATCAGGCATTCTTTCGCTTTTATTGCATTAGAAAGTAGTTTACACACGCAAATATCGCGATATTATTGTCGGATATTATGATAAAAATAAACTTTCTGCAAACTTCTTGTTGGTTCGCCGCAATTACTTCACTCTCCCGTACTCTCATGTTCCAGCCGAAGATGCATTGTATTTCTAGTTGAAATTTATATTCTCGCAAAACGGTTGGCTTGTCTTAAAGAGACTGCCGCGTGCAATTATGCAAAAACTATGCTAATAGAAATTGCATAGAAAAAGCCATTTATGAGCCGAGGAGAGGGAAAGAGACGGGGAACAACGATAAAAGCGGGGAAGGGACGGAGTGCACTGCGC
Source organism: Sycophila texana (assembly GCA_035582955.1). NCBI lineage: Eukaryota > Metazoa > Arthropoda > Insecta > Hymenoptera > Eurytomidae > Sycophila > Sycophila texana. The sequence goes on along the minus strand of JAWWEN010010109.1, from coordinate 521 downwards.
GCGCTCCTCGTCGATGCGATCCGACTTTTTAATGAAAAAACTACGCCAATTATGCAAATCCGATGATGCATGCAGGTACGGGTACATTCTTGCTTAAATTGAGTAAATCGATGTGCCGCGGTTTTCCGTTATCTCTCGTCCGTTTCCTGACTCCTACACGGTCACGATCGACCACACATATTTCTCTTCACTTACTAATGCGTGCTTATTTTTGTATCCCTGTTCGGCATACTGATTTATTTCAATGAAGCGCTAAAATAAGATTGTTTCTTTTTTATTTTGTTTTCCACGATAGTCTACCGTCGAGTACAACACCGAGACTGGTAACAGTATCAGAGAAGGGAATGGTAGAGTGCTATTTCCAAGATCGATCGTCCAGCCTTCCTTATAAAATTCATTAATAAAATGTTTATTACCAAAGACGATCGCCTTGGTTTTTAATTTATCCCTTATATTAAAATACATTGCGATTATGATCGAATTGAATGAAGTCGAATTATCGCATTATCGAAATTGAAGAG
>JAWWEN010010090.1:0-21211 GCA_035582955.1 Sycophila texana | reverse complement strand
AAATTTAAAAATGAATCAGCAATAACTTCATTCAAATGCAGAAATGAAAATTAGTCAATTTTTGCGCTAAATGTCGCTAAATATTTTAATCCTTTTAGGCTTTGAAGAATAAGATCATAAATTTAAAAATGAATCAGCAATAACTTCATTCAAATGCAGAAATGAAAATTAGTCAATTTTTGCGCTAAATGTCGCAGGTAATGCAATTGTTAATAACTCTAATATACCAGTAGCCAACGAATATTTTAGATACCAAGTAGATATCTATTCGAATCAGAAAGCAAGTTGCGCAATTTCAGAACAATTTTATCAACAAGTTATCGTCATTTCTATTACAAATAATTTTTAAAACTTTGTTAACGCAAGATTTACTCTACGAATGAGCTTCAAATTAATAATGATTGTTTTACCTGCAAATAAAATTAAATAGTGACGCTCAAAAATTACTTATCATGATTTGTATATTTATCGTGAATATTCTGCAACAAATTAAGGAGATGTTAGAGCTTCTTAGACGCAGATTATTTCAGAGTTTTTATTTTATTTGCTTTTTTTGAATTTTTGTAAGTCAATTTTACTGGTCATAACACTTACGTGGTAAAAAACTAAATAACATAAAAATATAAAAATTTTAAAGTTAATAGTTTACGAATAATTCATAAACATCATTTTTATGTATCGAATATCTATCCATACTTAGCTTTTATTTTAAATTCTGATAACAGTAAATATTAATATGAATTAACAATGTTAAATGCTCAACTTTGTTTAACAATTCTACCATGCATTTACTGCATGTGCAGTGATTCTCCTACAGAGTCTTGACAATAAAATCTAATAAACAGTTATTATTCGTTAAACTATAAACTTTCTTATTTTCAGTTATCATCTAACATCCCCTTAATAATCTCATTGAAAATCTGTCGTTCACACAATAAAAGCCAAACATAAAAATACAACCAAGCCGCGTAGTCTCTTGTTAAAAAGCGCACGTAAAAAATAATGTCATGTGACTGTTCCTACAGCTAATACGATCCTAGTTCACAGATTTAAAAAAGAATAATCGCACGATAAAAATTGGATCTGCTCGTGTCGAGCCAGCGAACGACGGTAGTGTGCGTGCCCAGCTAAAAACGAAAGTCTCCACGGTGCGCTTGTTTAATATCGAAGCTGTTGAACATCGACGGCGGTGCTGATGGGGCTGGCGACGAGGAGCTTAGTCCTCGTCGTCGCCGAGGCCAAGGCCACGGGAAATATCAGCGGCAGAGAGTTTGCCGCCGCCAGGGGCAGGTGGACTCGGGGGCCGGCCATGCGGTGGCTGATCGTGCCTGCCGCCGTAGACATTGGCCGATGGTTGCGACGGGTGTCCTTCGTAGTTACCACCGTAGAATGATGGTACTCCTCCGTAGTGACCACCTCCGCCGCCGCCGCTATTCTCGTCGCCGTGGCCGAATCCGAACGCCTGAGGAAAAATAAACGGTTTTAGTTAAGGATCTTATGTTTAGAGAAAATTTTATTTTTTATATAAATTTTATATTAAAGTGATAATAAATTGTGTATTAAACAAATTACAGTGATCTTTATAAATAAATATTTTAAACACGATTATTAGTTCACACACTTAGAGAAGTCTAAATTATTGATTAGAAAACAGAGTAAAAAATAGATCAACATTTTAATTTTGCATTAGATTAACACAAAACGCAATATTACCAGTTAATTAAGTCTTATTTTCTCTGCAATGTATAGAAAGTTACGTTTACGATCGCACTATTCTCTCACGCGTACGTCGATGACGCGATGGAGTATTTCTTCATCTTTTTATTTAGAAATGAATTGGTACTATTAATCACTCAATGTAAAAATTACTATAATTATTCTTTACTTCAGTTTGAGTAATTTCCACATTGTATGATAAACTTTTTTCTTGAACTGAAGAAGTAATATGAGTTTTCGATTTTTTTTTAAGTACAAAGAATTAGTAAAATAGTTAATGATTTCGAAGAATAAAACGAATTGACAGTAGATCCTGTTGAAAATAAACAGTTAATATGTATCTCCAAAAACATCAGTATCAACGGATTACAATTAATACAACAAAAAATAAAAATTAATAGAACAGTTATCAATGTTGTCAGATAATTAATGCATTTAATTAAAGAATTTTAATAAATTGGAACCACTTTTTTATTTAAAAATATTAATTCTTTTTAAATAATAGCAACTAACTGTTACATTATCCTTAATAACATAAGATTAAGTGAAAAAAGTATAATTAAGATTTGATCTAACGTTATTGAAGAATCAATACAAAAAAAGTCCAAGCTTATTTTATCTGACACTCAAATCGCTTGGTAAATGTAAGGTAAATGTAATAAGCTGAACATTAAGTGAAATAGTGAACCAAAATCATTTTTCAAATTGTATGAAAATTAGTGGAATAAACAAATGTAATTACCGGATGTAATTAATCTCTCTTACTGTTAGTCCCACCACACCGAAAGTTCACTAAAATAAATCAATATTCCATTTACAAGGGAAATAGTTTGGCCTGTAAATTTATGCAGATCGAATAAAAATGAGAAGCTAATGACGAAAACAAGAAAAATAACTGTAGCAGAGAGAATTTGATTAGCTTAATTTTTGTTAATGCTATAACAAAATCTGAATACAATAACCAATTTAAAAAATGCCAGGATAATATAAAAAGCATAGAATCCCTCTATTAGTCCTTTTTTCTAGCTGGAAGCAAAATATAAATTCAAGTTATGTAAGTAATAATTATCTCAAAGTAGAGATTAAATTTTTTTTTTGTATGACTTTATAGCAGTAATTAGTATTATAAACAGTTAGTAACAAAGCTATTATTGTAAATTGTTCTTACGTTTTTCAGATAAATAATACCTTGAGTATTTGGAGTATGTAGACTGTATATTTTCAATGCTTGAGCCACTATCGTCCGTTTTTACTAATTACCCTTAATTAAAATAAATTACCGTGAATAACAGTGCAAACTAATAACTAAGAAATTAAAGAAATAAGTGGTATAGGGAAGCAAGTATTGAGAATAAGCAAGAAAGAAAGATTAAGGAGAATTGAAAGGAATATGTAAAGTGAAAGTGCAAAATTAAAAAAGAAATGAGAAATAATATGTAGTTTTGCAGTAAGTCAGTTTTATTTATATTAATATTAATTAAAATAGAATACAAGCCCATCAACTAAATAAAAAAATATATAAATAAATAAACTAGATAAAATAATAAAACAAATTCAGTCTATCATGCAAAGTCTTAAAAATTATTAAATGCACATGAAACATTACAGCTCGGCTACAATAGTAAACTTAAAATTAAGTAGCAGATAAGTAAGTAAATAGTAAGAAGCATTGCAACGAAGTGCAGAAAGACTAGTGATTAATAAGATAAAGCCAGTGCAGCATAGAAAGGTAGTAGTAATCCAAGCTAAGAGGTCCGCTGAGCCACTTTTTTTTTTAAACTCTTTCGGACTTTGTGACTTACGCGCTTGCCCAGACTTTCGAAGGCAGCGCCCAGGAGGGACTCGCCCAGTCCTTTACCAGGCTGCTGGGACTGCTGCGATTGCGAGTGACCGCCAAGGACTCCACCGAGGATCGAGTCCAACGCTCCGGAGAGTGGATCGTGTGACTGAGGCGCCGGTTGTTGGGGAGGTGCTGAAATATACAATAATTTTATAATTCATTCTTTAGGTGACATGTATTTCTTTTTAGTGAAATTAAATATTTGAAATATTTAAAAAAAAAAAATTGTACAATTAAAATGTTTTAAATTTAAAGTATGATTTAATATACAAAGGGATTATACTTTTTATTTTTAAAGTTTTACCTTTACATCCTTTCAAAGGGATTTACTAATATAAGTTCAAAAAGAAAATGCAAAAGTCACCAAGAAATTAGTTGGAGTGTAATTTGGATTTGGAGTGAACAAGTTTTAACAGACTCATTCTTCCATTTGTAGTTGAAACTTTAGCCTTCACAATAATCACAGATTCCATTGAATGATGTCACCTAAGTATCTCTCAACTAAGAAATATTCAACTTGTGATTTTGTGTTTTAAAAACCTTTTCTTTCACTATCGCAGTGGTAGATTTAAATAATTAATTTAATAAATTGTTCAGTTTAATCTTAGTTAAATTATTTATGTATATATTAATATTACATTTTTAAAGATTTCTTATTGTTTATAATAAGAAATAATGAGAATACCATTATAAATTTTAATATTTCTGTGAATTATATTGTTATTATGATTTTATTTGAAGGATAAAGAAAATATATTTACCCATAGCTCCCAGAATAGAGCCTAAAAAGCCACCACCTCCATTAGTGGCTTGGGGAGGAGGATAGCCTTGCTGAGCATGTGCATTTGAACCCTGAAGAGCATTTGATGCTAAACTGCTGGCTAATGCTGCTCCTAATGCTCCTAAACCTCCAAATCCACTTTCATTCTCTTTAGCTTCAGATCTTTCATGTTCAACTTCACCTTCATGCTTCTTCTTATTTTTCTAGAATTTATAAATTTTTGAGTAACAGTTTGTCTCCATAAACTTTACTGCATTAAAAAAGTATGAAAAAAGAAAAGAAAATTTACATTGTAGGCATGCATTGCAGCTGCAACACCTCCAGCGGCTACTGCTGCTCCAACTGCTAGACCAACTTTATCCAAGCCACTAAAGCCGCTGTCTTCTTCAGACTTTTGTTTGTATGGTGCACTGTGTTTAAAATCCTCGCTACCAGGTGGTGGTCCATAGCTCTCCTGAGGATCAGGTAGAGTTGGGTACATTCTACCAGGTCCTATAAAAATAATAAAAAAGGTATATGAAATAAGTAATTATAAAACAAAATAGCATTAATCTATCTTACAAAATAATATTAAAATAATTTTGAAAATATTACCAGGAGGTCCAACATTTATTGGAGGCATATCAGGAGCTGGTGCAGTTGGTTTAGGACCAACAGGAATAACTTCATAAAATATGGAAGATATTTCAACTTGTCCATCAATCACCAAATGAGTGACTTTCTCATAAGGCAGCCTGTGAATAAATTCTGCAAAATGCCTACCATTCACAGCTATTTTGAAGGAGTAATGTTCGCATAATATAATGATTTCAAAACGTTCCCCTGGTTTCATCCACATTGGACCATCATTTTCTTCCGGTCCCCAACTCATTGAGACAATGTTATTTCTAGTAATGAATCCATCGTTAAAACGTGGCGAAACATGAAGAGCAATGTCGTCTCTAGGATTCAAATTAGGCCCCAACTGATAATTGATAGCAAAACGCATTGAATCCGGAGGAACCATGCCTTGAACCTTCAACATCAGTCCTGGAATAAGGCCTCCTTCGACCTCTCCAACATAAGGTAACTCCTTTAAGAGAAAAAAAAATTTCAAACTCTTTTTCTACAGTAAAAATAAATCGTAAATAATTCAACACTACGGAATGTGAAACGGCGTCTCACACAAAATTCTAAAAAAAAAATCTTATTTTCTAAAAAATTCTAAATTCTAAAAGAAAAAGACTTTTTTTAAGAAAAAGAAATACTTAAAAAGAATTTCAAGATTCGTAAACCATTTTCAAATTTCCTTTTCCAGGTATAAGTACGCAGAATAACGGCAATGCGACAGACGTGTCCCATCGGCGTTCTCCAAAATATATCAATGATCGCAACGGCAATAATTATGGCTATAGACAGACAAGTGTAAAAAATACTCACAGGATTAATAATCGGCGCGGAAGACATTTTGGCCGCGTTCACTTGAGAAATTCCGTTCCTTTCGCGATGTTTAGGCGTCGACGACTTCTGCGGTCAGAATAGACGAAGACTACACTCCAAGCACTATTGCTGACATTGAAATTCTATTTACAGAGGCTGACGTTCCGTAAGTGTATATTATATATATATACTTTGATGCTGCCGCACGAAGGCCTGGAGCGGCATAGAAGTGACTGAAACGCGAGTAACGTAATCAAGGTATGAAATACTTGATCGGCTCGTCTCATCGTCTGCTAGCGCCAGCGCCTTCGCGGAATTCGTGCAAGTACCTACGTGGCAGCCGCTCGATTCTCATTGGCTTTGCCGCGGAGGCGCGGCAAACTTGATTTTGATACTGAAATTTAAAATAAATAAATTTTTTTTATACTTTTTGTCATTTCTTTTTTATGTCAAATTCTTTTTATTTCTATTTAATTAATTTTTAAATGCCTATACAAATTTCAACAAGTCTATTTATGTATTTAATGTTTTTTTTTTTTGAAAATTACATTTTAAAATTTTCTGCGCTTTGAAACGATACCTACTGTTAGAGAATTGAGAATGTTTACAGGTGATTGTTTAAAAACATTTCATTTTGTTATTGCAGGGGGATAATACATTATTATCATGAAAAAAAAATTTATAATTTGTTATTATTATTATTAAGCTCAAATTTATATATAAGTATTGAGTTATAAATACATAAATAAATAATATATATTTTCTTTACACAGTATTGAAATTAAATATTTTTGCACAATTTTAAGCAAAGAAAATCATTTCCTACAATTTTAAATTGAAAGAAAAGAAAATTGCTACCTATATAAATTTGTCCCAATTTTTAATTACAATATTTTCTGCAGGGCAGCAATTTAAACAAATTTCAAGGTGTTATTTACATACAAACCACAAGAAATTTGAAACTGCGGAAGGAAAGTTTCCATGACATGAAAGCACTCAACAATGTTATGTATGTCGATATTGTGGTTTATTATACCGCATTAATATTTTATCAGTATTCGTTTGCAATAAATTAACCACTTACATAAGAGTATAATTTATTGATTAAAAAATTAAATTCGCTGAAGTTACTTACAGGACTTGTTAGAAAAAAATAAATATTTTAATTTTTTAATATTTACACATTTATTATCCAATACATTCAATTTCAAAAATTCTTTCGTACAATACAATTTAACGTTTCACCGCACACACGTGAGAATTCCGAAGCGCCGAGTTTTCAGGTTTCAAGAAACCTGTTGCAGGTCAATCGGGGTCATAAAAAAATAGCAGCTATATACATTTCTTTTGCAGCTTCATTTTCAATGTGTGCGTAGTTTAACATTTTTTTTTAAACTTTAAACGACAATTTCAACATAATTTTATACAATACAATATAAATATAATTTATATTACATTAGAATACATCAATAATCATTAATATTTAAGTCTTCATCAAATAATATAGATAGAATATATCTCAGTTTGAATTTCCAGGGAAACATTACGTAAAAAGCCGAAAAAAAAAATATTTCACCGTAAAAATTCGGTTTTTTAAAAGGCATATTCGAACAGTTGATAAATACATAATCCCCACACAATAATCAAACAGGTCTCTCAAAACCCGCCGCGCCACAATCATCCCAAGAAACCTTCAAACGAGGCCCAAAGATCGTACGGCCCTGCCGATCCGACACACTGACTCCCACGGCGGTAAAAAGTCGAAAGGCGCGTCACACACCGACTACAAGTGCCTATATGTGTATTACAACACACCATACAGTATATGAGTATATAGTCCCCCACATCGGTGCGTATAACCCTGTAGTATACACTAGGGAGGGGCAAACTGAGGAACGAGGAGATGCATGTCTCACGCCTGCAGTACAGGTCGCAGGAGGCGCGCGTGGGGGACACATAGGCGAGGCGCAGACCGCAGACACAATCCGTCCGCGGCTCAGTCGCGCGATCCCCGCCTCCGCGAGTGTGTGCAGTGTTGCTGCCGGTTTCCTCTCTCCCCGCGAGAGAGACAGAAAAGAGGCGAGCGTGAAAAGCGTCGCATCCGCCGCTGCACCTGCTACGATGGGTGCAGGCCTCTAGGATGAAAGGGAGAGCTCCTGGTGGGCCGATCGAACTCAGGGGGACGCCGACGCAGGCGCGAGTCGTCACCACCGCCGCTGCTGCTGCCGCCAGCGCCAGGTAAAGTCAACAGTCAACAGTCAGGTATTTTTGGGCGTTGACCGCTGGAGCGCCGCGCCGATTCTATAGACACTTTTGTATGGGTGTGTGGGTGTGTGTGTACACACGTAGCCGCGTGCGGTATCGCTCATGTTCGTGCGAGCGCCACGCGATCGGTTCGCCGTGGGTCCACACCTTGGCCATGGATTTTCGTGGGGTTCCTTAGGGATCTTCGGGAGTTTAGTGATTTGATAGTGATGCTCGAGGTGGGGACCGATGGCGAACGCCTGCGGCTGGTTAACGCGAGTTCGCCGTGACTGATGCATGGCTCCGGTGTCCCTGTTCCGTGGAGTTTACTGAAAGGTATTTTTTAGTCGGTTTAGTTGTGAGTTTATTCTCTACTTTTGGAGATGTCGATGCTTCGTTTTCTTTTTCGAAGTTTCTGGTGCAGAGTACAGTCGCTATGGCGTGGTATATTCCACGATCTTACAGGAGTTGCACACCTGTGAATGTGATATATAAGTATTTTTTATTGATTTTAACGAAGTTCATTCATCATCGAGAGTGTCCAGTGGAGTAGGTCATTCCTGCATTTTTCTTTGTAGTTGAATACGTGTTTGGTCAATAAATCAGCTGTGCCAATAAACGTAGTCTCTTATTTTCAAATCATTTATGTTATTCATTGAGTAAAACGTAAATTTGTCTATACACTCTGTCTATTCAGAGTCTAACTATAGTAGATGGCCTGCAGTTATAGTGATGAATGAAAGAATAGACAAAATTTATATAAAATATTTATAAGAAATTATAAATTCTTAATGAGTCACTGTTTTCGCTAAATTAACAAATGTATTTTCTGTGTCAAGAGGCGCCAAATAAACAGTATAGTACTCACGCCTCGAAAATGAATTTACGGTTTGTTGTGAGTGAAGGGGCACTTAAAAATAGTCGACGGAAAATAAAATAACGCGATGATTAAGCTCGTAGGGCGCGGTAGTTCTATACAGTAAGGCGTGGGCGTGAAAATGTCGCTTGTATACCGGTACACATCGTTAATTTCCAAAAAAAAAATATTTAATTCTCGAATTTTATTGTTTTGAAATTACATCTAAATACGAGATGACCGGTTCATTCTACATTCCAGGATGTCATTATAATCCGAGCCTTCAGTCAAGGAAATTAATTAGATCAATTAAATTATAAATTTTTTATTATAGGATAAAAAAACCGTCCACTTTAAGATTTAATGAATGAAATATTATATTATACTGATGACATTAAAAATGAATGAATTATGCGTGCTCTCTACTAATTAATTTGAAAAGTACTTTGACTAATTTATGGTAGACTCTGCAGACACGATTTTTCAACCATATTTATTTAAAATAAACGTAAAAAATAATGAAAAAATTTAATAATCATTTCATTAATCCTTTGATGATTTTATTTCGCATTTGAAACTAACCGACCATTTTATATTCTCAATAAACAATTAAATTGCATCCTTAAAGAATTCAAGATTTTGACATCGTTCTGTTTGAATAATAATTTTACTAATTTTTATATCGTCATTTTATTTACAACTAATTTAAAAAAAAAAAGTACCTAAACGAATACCCAATAAACACATATTATAAACAATAATAATTTACAATGAAATAAACTCTTTGCTAATATAGTAATTCATAACAATAGCGCTAATATCGGGAGTTTAAATTTTAAAAGCTAGTATTAAAAGTTAATGGTACGACGGGGGGAAACAGCCGTGGAACTCAATACACAACTGCCTCGTTTTACGCGCTCGGATCGAGGCGATCGACTATCCCGCATACAGTAAAAAACACAATTACACATAATATTTAGCTTGCATGAGTCTGCCGGTTCGTTTTCCTAGTCGAGCGCAACGTGAATGAATGAGCCGTGAGTCACGGAGCGCATCGAAGTCTCTGTGACACGATCCAGTCAAACCTTTTTACAACGAAATTACAATAATACATTTTCCCTCCTTTTACGTTTTGTGTAAAGTTTGAATAAGCGATATTACACTTTGATAAAGCAAATAATTGTTTATTTATTGTAAAATGTACGCCTTGCGTTACGGTAAACAGTAGAATAGAAATTAATAGTAAATTAATTTCACTCCATTGATCCCATTTGTAAAATTATCCAAACATTAAAAAAGAATTTGGAAAGGAACTAACTTTTTAAATTAAAAAAAAAAATCCACAGATAAAATTAATAAATTGAAAAACGTTTCCGGCGCCAACTTGCCCTATAAAGTAACGTCATTTTAACGAGTGCGTCCTCAACTAATTGTTTTTTAATTTCTTCCGACAGAGAGACACACGAGAGCTCATAGACTACAGGAAAATGTGGCGGAGGGTGCTGTTAGCGACGTGCCTGCTGGCGGCGTCGAGTTGCCTGGCACAGGAGCAAACGGAGGCACCACGACCTCCCTGGGGACGCTACGACGAGCTGAAGGATCAGCAGCCGGAGTTCGGGAACCGTGACTATGACCGGGAACGAGATCCCGGTTTCAATTACCGACCTACTGGCTCCCAGACAGATAATGTAATCATTAAAGAGGCGTAAGTGTATACTTATTTATTTTGAGTAACAAATATACATAGTTATATGATTATAATTAAACATATATAAATAATGAATAAATAATTATATTCGTAATGATTTTTAGGTAAACGCTAATTAATAATTTTATATCATTTAGAGCGTGTGCTAATGTTCATTGATGATTAAAGCCGCCCTAGTGAGGCCCATTATATTAGCCCCATTTACTCCGATGGGAAAGTGTACAGGACGTCCTTACGAGAAGAAAGATGTTGCAGTAATAATTACTACAATCCTTGTTAAAGCGAGGACAAAACAATATTTACTGATAACGATAGTAAAATTTATTATACACATTTAATGCATAATATATTTCTTTAAATTGATTAATATTAAAAATTAAAGACACGCAAAAAAGTAGTAATTATAATTGTACATTGAATAAGAAATTATATTAACTGCACTGTTATGCGGTTTAAAAGTCGTTCAATGTCGATCATAAACCGGGCCACGATAAGAAAGGGTGAGCGATGCTGCGATCATCGCACAAAAGATCAGTTATGGTAGTTTATAAATCCGTTTACAGCGCTTACGAGGTCAGATGTGTTTTTATCACTAGTAATCCAGGATTTGAAACACTTGTAATTTTCATTCTAAATCTTGTAATTGTATATTTGATACACTGAGAAAAAAGTTCAGTAATCACAACTAACCATTATTTGTTTTAACTAATATTAACTTGTTTCAACCAAAATTTATTTATTTCAATCAAATGTTAGTTGAAACGACCAACCGTTAGTTGTGATTACTGACCTTTTTTCAGTGTAGTCTTATCTGTATATTTAACGTAATTACGGATTTTAGTGTATAAAATTTAGTTTTAGAATTTAATATTAATTTCCGATAAAATATTTAAAAAAAAAAAAACTAATTCGATATGTACACTTGCAGCTCGTACTTCATCGTGGCCTCGCGCATGGTACGCCCGGGCCAGGTGTACCGAGTGGCGGTGAATATACTGCACAGTCCATTGCCAATGATGGTGCGCGCCTCGATCCAGCGGAACGGCGTCGAGGTCTCCGAGGATCACCAGGAGGTCCGCGAGGGCATACCCGAGAAGTTGATGATGCGAATGCCACCCACGTCAGTGCCCGGCGACTATCGGCTGAGGATCGAAGGCAACTACAATACCCTTACCGGCGGCCAGGCTTTCCTCAACGAAACTCAGCTCACTTTCACTCAACGCTCCATGACTATTTTCATTCAGTGCGACAAGCCTGTCTACATGCAGGGTCAGACTATTAGGTATACACTTGCTCTTTATTTTTTTAATGTTAGAAATGATATTGTTGTTCTGTATTTTTTTAATTGTTTTTTTTTGTTTGTAATTGTTCTTTATTTTTCTAATGTTAGAATTAATAACAAGATTAATGAAGTTACTTATTTAAAGGAACCAACTTTGATAATATCTGATATATTTTTTTAATGTTGAGAAGAAATTGTGGTGTGAATGTTTCTACAACCGGGTCTTAAAAGATATTGGAAACTTTTGGAATATTTTACACAGAAAATTACTGAGAGGAAATTTATTTATTTGTTTATACTACGATAAATTATAAAGTACAACGGTTTATTTTAAACTTTTTACTAGAATTGATTATTATAAAATTTCATAGTTTATTACCATTCTTAAAGAATATTTTTCTTCTGTATATTTAAACATTTTTTCTTAGAACCGTTACATTTTATGAATATTTACGAATATTACTGTAATTTTTTAAGAACGTGATTAATCGTTGATTATATGAAAAAAATATAATGCCAACATATAAAATATACCGATGGTGAACAGTAAGCCTTTATAATTTTTTTGTATAAGAGCTGCCGACAATGCCATTCCTATCAAATCAATTAATTCACTCTTAGTCTTCTCCACAAGCTAAAATTTTTAGCTATCTAGAGAGATTTTAACTATCTAAAAAATTTTAACTATCAGTAAGTGAGTGAGACACATTTTTATATGAGAAAAATATGAAAAAAAATTTAACTATAATCAAGAAGCAAAAAAAAAAAAATTAATTCTTCATATCGAATTTCAGGTTCCGCACGATACCAATCAACACGGAGTTGAAAGCATTCGACGACACGGTGGAGGTTCACATGCTGGATCCTCATCGGCGCATAATGAGGCGTTGGCTGAGTCGACAGAGCAACTTGGGTACGGTGTCCCTCTCATACCAGTTATCAGACCAGCCGGTCTTCGGCGAATGGATCATCAAGGTAATCGCCCTGGGTCAGGTCGAGGAGAAGGCCATCTTCGTCGAGGAGTACTACCAGACGCGCTTCGAGGTGAACGTAACAATGCCCGCCTTCTTTTTCGACAACGAGCCGTACATCCATGGCATCGTCCAGGCCAATTACACATCCGGAGCTCCGGTGCACGGAAACCTCACGCTACGCGCCAGTTTTAAATCCATCAATAAGTACAATCAAAACACCGAGCTTTCCGAGAGTATGGCGGATCGCTACTTCAACTTCGATGAATACTACCCTTCGTGGTTCAATCCGCCGGATCTCGGAAGAGAGAATATACCCGTACTCAGGTTCTTCAACGGCACTTACAAGTAAGCTTTTTTTTCTCTTGTGTTTAACGGAATCTGAAATGTTCATCGGTCTTTCCGAATTAACCGTAATTAATAATCGAACTTTAGGTTCCAGTTTCCAATGTTCGACCTGCTGCAATACCAAACAGCCGGTAGCGACGGCTTGGAGGTAAAGGTGACTGCAACAGTCGGCGAGCACTTCCTTCAGGAAATAATAGTCGGATATTCGACGGCGCGGATCTACAACTCCAGCGTGAAGATTCACTTCTTCGGCGGCTCGCCCCAGATATTCAAGCCTGGTATGCCTTTCGACTTGAACTTGGTGGCCTCCTTCCACGACGGCTCGCCCCTGCGACCGGAGCAGCTTCGGCACGCGCGCCTCGAGATTCGCGGTGACATCGAGATGAGAAGCAGCGGCAGGCGCACTCTGGAGAATCAGATCGTCAAGGTGTGGCCGGACAACGACGCCGTCTGGTCCATGCGAGTGGATCTTCGCAAGCAGCTGGGGCTCAACGACGGCAACAGTCAGCGCATCCAGAGTATGCTGAACGACATAGTGTCGATGCGCTTCTACGCGGATTTGTACATAGGCGAATTACAGAATCTTCACGCGCACTCCGAGCTGCTCATGCTCGCCCACGAGTCGCCGAATCAGAAACACTTGAAGGTCTGGACTTCGACGGAGAAAGCCAAGGTCGGCGAGTACCTGGTGCTTCATGTGCAGGCCAACTTTTACATCGCCAGTTTCGATTACATCGTTATGTCCAAGGGTACGATTCTCATGACAGGAGATGAAAGGATGCAGCAGACCATCAAGACCTTCGCCATACCCCTGAGCCCTGAAATGGCACCTGTAGCCACTGTGGTGGTATATTACGTCGGGAGGTACGGGGACGTCGTCGCTGATTCTCTGACTTTCCCCGTCAACGGCATCAGTCGAAACAACTTTACGATCTTCATCAACAATAAAAAGGCCCGCACCGGCGAGAACGTGGAGGTAGCGATTTACGGCGAACCAGGGTCCTACGTGGCTCTCTCCGGCATCGATCGCTCGTTTTACGCGATGCAGGCAGGAAACGAATTGACTTACGCTAATGTAATTGAGAAAATGTCGCACTTTGGCGAACAAACGAACGGAACGCATTCGCACAGTTGGCTCTTTCACGAGGGTGATCCGGATGTTGTCGTCTACTTTCCCTCCTCGACTTATGGTATCGACGTCAACCGAACATTCGAGTACGTTGGTCTGGTCGTCTTCACCGACGCGATCATTTATCGAAAACCAGAACACTGCAACCACACGCAGGGCTTTCTGGAATGCCTCAACGGTAGATGCTACAGGGCTGAACAGCAGTGTGACGGCATCTTCCAATGTGAAGATGGGACCGACGAAGCTCGTTGTCTTCAAGTAAGAAAAATAGTTAATTTAAGATTTTACGTATTTATGTATATAACAAAACAACCGAATGCTTTTATATTCACAAATGAAGGTTTGAGATTTTAAAAAATTGTATATTCAACAGGGCAACGCAACGGATGTATCTTATTTCCGTAAATGGAGATTCAACCGCATTCAAAGGCAATACGAAAACGTCTGGCTATGGAAGGACGTGAACATCGGACCGCATGGTCGTTACATATTCAATATCGATGTGCCAAAGACTCCAGTCCACTGGATGGTCACGGCTTTCGGTATGAGTCCGACCACCGGCTTCGGCATGTTGCCCACTGCTCTCGAATACATAGCAGTATTGCCTTTCTACATCAACGTCGAAATGCCGACTCACAGCAAACAGGGCGAGCAAATCGGTATCCGCGTATCCATATTCAATTATATGCGTTACAATATCGAAGCAACTGTGATACTTGCAGGTACCATTGTATATTATTTGTTCATTAGCAGATCGATTTATTAAAATCCTATTGAAAAATCTCATTTGAGATCTTATGCAAAAATCTCGTGTTTTAAAATTAAAGTTGCACTGTAGCTAAAGTTCTTTAAATACTTACCTTTGTTAATTTTAAATGTGCCTTTTGGTGTTACCTGCACCCTGATGGTACATAGGAAAACACATGTTTTGATTTTTTATGCAAAAAATGCAAAAATTAATGTATAAAGTTTCAAAATATGTGTTTTCCGATATACCATCATGATAGTAACATCAAAAAGGCACACTTAAAGAACGACAAGTATTTAAGGAATTGTAGCTACAGTGCAACTTTAATTTTAAAAGTAACATGAGATTTTTACACGAGATTTTAGGTGATATCTCAGGTGAGATTTTTCAATTGGGAATCAAATGAACATTAAATTAAAATCGTGATGTAAACGTTTTTAGACTCGAGAGATTACAAGTTCGTGCACGTAGAGGATAATGGCATTGTACAGTCTTATAATCCACGAACTTCGTTCGGTGAGCATCAGTTCTTCCTATGGATTCCCGCCCAGGATGCTTCGATCGTCTACATTCCCATTGTACCGGTAAGACTGGGCGATATAAAGGTTCAGATTCAAGCATCAACCCTTATTGGAAAGGACACAGTAACGAGGACACTGCACGTTGATGCTGACGGTCTGCCACAGTACAGGCATCAGTCCATTCTTCTCGACTTGAGTAACCGCGCTTACGTCTTTCAATACATGCACGTCAACATCACGGAAACTCCAATTATTCCGTACGAGGAAGATCGTTACTACATTTTCGGATCCAATAAGGCTACAATCAGGTAAGAGTCGCAGCTCGAAATAATCTTAATAATAAAATATCGTAAATAAAATACTCTTTTGTTTCACTAGTATTGTTGGTGACGTGGTGGGTCCGATCTTCCCGACAATGCCGGTAAACGCAACGAGTCTCATCGGCCTGCCGATGGACTGCGCCGAGCAGACAATGTTCAGTTTCGCCGCTAATATGTACACGACTCTGCACATGCGTCTTATCAACCAACGCAACATCAGTCAAGAGAAAGAGAGTTTCTACTACATGAACATCGGCTATCAGCGGCAATTGTCATTCATGAATCCCGACGGCTCGTTCTCCCTGTTCCGAAGCGATTGGAATCAGTCGTCGCCGAGCGTCTGGCTCACGGCTTACTGCGTCCGTATCTTCGAGGAGGCCAGCTTCTACGAGTGGGAAAATTATCTTTACATTGATCCGAAAGTCATAGTTCAAGCAGTCTCCTGGCTGCTGGATCACCAGACGCCCGACGGCTCGTTCTACGAAGTCACTTGGCTGCCTGATCGCAAAATGAACAGCTCTCTGAACTACGACGAAGAACACTACCTCTACAGGCACAGAAACATATCGCTCACTGCCCATGTCCTGATCACACTAGAGAGTGTTAAGGACCTTTCGGATGGACTCGGCGCCAGAGTGGCTCTAGCCGCGGCGAACGCCATCAGATGGCTGGAGCAAAATCTCCAGCTGCTGGAAATGAAGGGACGCCCTTACGAGATAGCCATAGTCGCGTACGCCTTGCTGCAAGCCAAAGCATCGACCGCAGAGCAGGCATTCAATCTATTGCGACGTCACAGGCGTGAAGAGGGTGGCCTTGTGTACTGGGGTCGCGAGATGGTACCGCAGCCACCTTACAAGACTGAGAACCAGAAGCCCTTCTTATTACCGCGACTGCCGTACAAGTACGATTCGGAGAACATCGAGACGACCGCGTATGCTTTATTGGTGCACGTGGCCCGTCAAGAGGTGGAGGTGGATCCCATCGTTAAATGGCTGAACTCCCAACGTCTCACCGACGGTGGTTGGGCGTCCACTCAAGACACTGCTTGGGCTATGAAGGCTCTGATGGAGTACACTGTGCGATCGCGAATCAGGGATGTCAGCCAGTTGTCGGTTACCATTGAGGCTACTGCTCTGCCTGGGAAAACCAACACCCTGCACGTTAATAATAAGAATCTTGCTAGACTCCAAACACTTCAGGTAATTTGTAGTTCTTGAAATTGCGATTTCTTTGTAGAAGACGTATGAGTTAATTGTAGCGAAGAATTATTAATTAGTATATTTATTAGAATTTATTAATTTTTTTTTTAATTGTTTAAAATGTTTTATTCTAGATTCCAGAGGCATGGGGAACAGTAAAAGTCCAAGCCAAAGGTGCCGGTTACGCTATTTTGCAAATGCACGTGCAGTACAATGTGGACGTCAAAAGGTTCCAGACGAAGCCACCAATTCCAGCCTTCGACTTGACAACTCATGCGAATTTCCACGGGAGAAATCAGTCTCATATTACCTACTTGAGTTGCCAAAGGTGCGTTATTCTCTCTGCAAATTTTCATTTTATTAAATAGGACTTCAGAATGAATAAAGAAATGTATACCTAAAGTATAAGAAATATATTATCCATTGTAAATTTTATAGGTGGACAAACTTGAACGAGTCAGCGCGATCGGGTATGGCTGTACTAGACGTGACCATACCAACTGGATATATAATTCAACAACAAAACCTCGATCAGTACATACTGTCGCGGCAAGTGAGAAATCTTCAGAGGGCACGTTTCCAACCTTCGAAAGTATTATTCTACTTTGATTACCTTGATTCGGAGGAGACTTGTGTAAATTTCACCATAGAGCGGTGGTACCCTGTAGCTAATATGTCAAGATTTCTGCCCATCAGAGTTTACGATTACTATTCACCAGGTAAAGAATTTTAAAATGCTATTTCCAGTAAAATTCTTAATAAGTATAAGTGGTTGACAAATGTGATTGTCTAAATTTTCAAATATTATTTCAGAGCGCTTCAATGAATCGATGTTCGATTCTCTGCCAACTTACATCCTTAACATATGCGAGGTATGCGGCAGTTCTCATTGTCCTTACTGCGGCATTTACAACGGAGCAGTATTAATTGTACCCAGCTTTGTCATTATTATGGCATTGCTGATCGTCACCGTCCGACCGTTACTATTAACGTGAAATATTGTTGCAACATTTCATGGAAAATCTTGAAAAAAAGGGAAAAAAAATTTTTTTTCTTTTTTATTTAAGTATGAAAAACAAAATAATTATGTGTATATAACTAATCGTAAGATTCAAAAATTAACTGTTTATTTTGGAAAATTATTATCTACAGCTGAATATGCTAAATGAATATTTTGACAAACGGAAAGATCTGAAAGGCTTAAAGATGTTTATATAATATAGAACAACTTTTGAATCTCTATTTGTATATTAGTGAATATTCAGGTGAGAAAAATGTGCATGATAGTTTTAGAAATAATATTACAAACATGATTCCATCCATTTTAGAGTAAGTTTAATAGTGTTTACAAAGCGTTATTGGGTTCAACGGTGAATTGCTTTAAAGTTAACAACCATTTGTCACACGTACGTTTTTCTTTCACGTGTGCTAATGTTGAACCCAATTGTTAGAATGCCGTCCAAGTGAATTAATATTCGCTCTGTCTTAAATACTGTAATTTTATTTTTTTATACTCTTTCTGAATGTTATATGCATAAATGTTTGCATTTGAAACAATTTGTATTTACCGGATCAATTATTAATTGATAACAATTTTTTAATTTAATAGAATTAAGTACTTTGCAGCAATATATTTTATCATGGAGATAATGTTAAAAATCGCCGGCCAAAGATCTCTATTGCTATTGCAGTATGAATCATGCGAAAAAATCAAAACATTATTCCACTTCATGTAAAAGAACTAATGCTATTTCTTCATGCAGTTTAATTACAACCATTATTCCTTTACATAATCTTTGCAATTTATGATAGAATTATAAAGTGTTCATTATTAACAAAGATGTAAAAAAAGATTTTTGATATTGATAAGTTTTTTTGCATTAAAATTATTTTTACAATGACTGTAAGAACGACGACTTACATATGTTAAAGAAATTATTTAAAATTTTATAACATTTGTACAAATAAAAATATAAAATTTTAAACAGATATTTTATTTAATCCCAGACAAAGTGCGAGGCTGTCCTTTACCTCAAGCCTACCGATTGCTTATTAATACTATTTTAGTATTTCTTGTTTTTCTAGTTTTAAGGATACAATTGTGAATCTGAAATTTATTTATTTCATTTATTTATTTTCTAATCATGATAGCTTCAGTTATCATTTTCTATTAAGAAACTGACAGTGAATTTTACAAATTAACAATATTTACTATTAGATATAAAAGAAACATGTTTAATTTTTGGTTTTATTTTAATAATCCTCCTATTTATTTGTATCCACAACAAATTCATATTTACAAATAATTTTTATTTATTATTGTGCAATCTAAATATAATAATGTAACTTTTTTTGTTATGTTAGCTACATAAATTATAAACAAATAAACGTGAATTAAACATCAAACGACGCTTACGGTAAAAATTCATGTGCCTTTGTTTAAAAAAACTATAGTAAAAATTCTAGTACATTAATGTTTAAATGTTTGTAACAAAGGATAATTTACGCAATAATAAAATATACACATTTTTTGTTCACGCATTTTCGCTAATAATCAGCGATGATATTCATAAAAAGTTCGTAACAATCAAATTTCGGACATACAAAAATCTCAGAATCGAAACTCCAAGAATCACCCCGTGCCGGTGAACGCGCGAGTTCAGGCCGCAAGGGTTGCCACTCGAGCAGCGGCCGTTGGAAGGGCAACATTTCAGCTGAGTCCGGCCTCACAAAATTCAACTTTTTTGAGTAAAATTGGCCCCGAGTACCAGGGAATCGCATTTATAAGGCAACAGGTAACATTTATTCTCAACATTTAAGAGCCTTTGTTGCATAAAATAGCATATATTTGCGTAAAATGTCGCCATACTGGCACGCAATGCTTCTCGCGAACAAAGGGATTTTCGTTGGGATTTTTCAAAGAAATTACGAATAATTATATTGAAAATGTCTCATAGAAATTGATAATCGATACGAATAAAACGTCTACATCGATAGAGTCTTGGTTGAAATTGCGAAAAATTCAAAGTCGGAATTCCGAGAATTGTCTCGCGACGGTTGGCGCGGGAGGGTTGGTAGCCATTTTGGAAGTGGCCGTTGGGGCTTGGGGGAGCAACAGCTCGCGGAGACCGGCGGATTCAGGCTCGCGATTTTGCAGTTTTTCCGGTGGAAGTCGAGTCGAGTGTGCGAGATTCGCGTTTATAAGGCACCAGGTAACTATTATTTTCAATATTTAAGAGTCTTTGTCCCGTGAAAAAGCATATATTTGCAAAAATTTCGCCCAATTGCCGCTCCATGCATTTCGCGGCCTCCGAGATTTTCGCTGTGATTTTTTAGGGTAATTGAAATTCGCGGGAGAAATTCGCGGTCGAAATTGTGAAAAAGTGAAAATTAGAAAAGCCGAATTCCGAGAATTGCTCGGTGGCGGTTGGCGCGAGGGGAAGGGCGGCCATTTTGGAAGTCGGTTTTGGAGGGAAAGCTGCTCGCCGCGGACCGGCGGATTTGGCCTCGCGAATTTCTACTTTTTCGAGTAAAAGTCGACTCGAATCGCAAAGAATCAAGTTTATAAGACACCAGGTAACGTTTATTGTTATAAATTAACAGCCTTTGTTGCATAAAATAGCTTATATCCGTGAAAAAAGTTAGCCAACCGGCACTCGATGCATCTCGCGGAAAAAGAGATTTTCTTTGCGATTTTTCAAAGTAATTATTCGAAATATCTCTTAGGCATTGATAATCGAAAGGAATAAATCGTCTACGTCGATTAAGACTCGGTGAAAATGCGAAAAATGCAAAGTCGGAATTCCGCCGAGCACCGCCGGCGACGGCGGCATATATAGATATACCGCATATATCGTGGGATGCACGGCGAAGTAGTAGCAGAAGATTTTTTTTTTTATCTTTAAAGCCCCATAGGTCAATTGACCACGTGCTCAGAGCAGAAGATTCTCGCGAATTACAATATGCGCAGACGTGAAACGGTCAACTGCATAAATATATACAAATCATTTACAGTGATTGTATCTCCAGTATATACAGTTTTGGATGTACTGGGTATACATAAGATTTAAAGTTACCTCAATAAGTATAAATTATTTATGACTATAATACATGAAGATAGGGTAAAATA
>JAWWEN010010072.1:0-24776 GCA_035582955.1 Sycophila texana | reverse complement strand
TCACGCTTTTTTCACGTTTTTTTTTAATTTATGGCTGTATATGAACAAAAAATACTTGTCTGACTAAACAATGCTGTTACCACTTACACTGTTATCTGAAAAAAGAATATTCACGCGGCACCACTCTAGTTTCACAAAAAATTATACAAAACTTTAATCTATTCATCAGAAAAGCTCTTGTTAAAAATTTTATACAGTCAGATATAACTTTTTTAATTGCCGTTTTATTTACTTTTATAATTCGTAATAATTTCCCTTATCATTTTTGCGCCGTTCGCCGAAGCCACTTTAAGTAATTTAATGAGGATAGTTTGCTTCATTTTGTCGTAACAAATAAGAGAACATTTTTTACTTCGTCCTTAGAAAAAAAAAAAAAAAAAAAAATAGGCGGAAAATATCCGCTCGAGTTTTACGGGAGTTATATAATGTACACATTTCTCAAAGCATCGCAACTTTTACGCAAACTTATTCCTCTTGTTGCTCGACAGATATAAATCGATCATTGCCAGCGACTGTAGCATTTCGCATCGCCAGTCGACGTTATAACGAAGCCAGCAAAATAGCGGAAATGAGCTCTTCCTGCTCTGGGCCGCCGCTTACTCATCGATACGTTTCCATTAAAGATGGGGCACCATTAACCGTATTCAAGGCGCGTTCCAGCCGGGCCAACTTTTCATTCTCGTGGTGGGAGGGGCAGAGGGACTTTGTTTTTCGGTCTCTCCGATTTTACGTAGTCGTGAAGCACCCGAGCCACTGGAGGGTACCTCGTCAATCATTCGCGAGGTTTTTTCCTTTGACCGAGCACGAGGATCGGGTGTGCGCGTTTACCATACAGAAGCGTGGTTTGCGCATATCGATTTTCAAGAACCTTTGACTGACCCCCTATAGCTCTCCCGCATTTTTCACAATTTTGGCTAGTTCTACCAAATAGAGTCGGAATCCACGTTTTACCTTGTTTAACAAGGTTTTCTGGTGGAATGCGAGATGAATTTATTCGTTTATGTGAGTAAAAGTGAAAAGGAATTTTATTATTTTCGAATAAAAAGAATGCCAGCGTTTAGATAGCAGCAGGAAACCAGATAACATGCAAAACCAATATACTGTTATTGAGAATTTATTAAAATATGAAACTTGAAAAGTATCTCAAAAATTGAAATTATAAATTATGTTTTTGTTTACGAAAATTAGTCCTTTAGCACTGTTTAACAAATATTTTTTACATACTTCATAAAAAAAAAGAAAAATATG
The DNA here is from genome assembly GCA_035582955.1 of Sycophila texana. Taxonomy (NCBI): domain Eukaryota; kingdom Metazoa; phylum Arthropoda; class Insecta; order Hymenoptera; family Eurytomidae; genus Sycophila; species Sycophila texana. The sequence goes on along the minus strand of JAWWEN010010072.1, from coordinate 23,528 downwards.
AATCATTGCTGAAATTTGGAAGAAATTTTCACGATTATATCAGTTTTACTAAATATCAGATAGAATTAATCTATAAAAAAATTAGCATTGGCTTTTAAACTAAATAACTTTTACTATTATAAAAATTATTGTGATTCTTATAATTAAAGATTTTGTTCTCACTAAACTGTGCTATTACTATTTTTCCATGGATAAATGCATTACTAATATAAAATTTGTTTAGGCCTAGTCTTTAATATTTAATTTTTTTTATATCATGACTGACTTTGCGTGTCAGGACAAACATTATTTAACTTTTTTTTTAATTGGTGGCTGTATATGAAAAAATGTTGTCTGACTAAATTATGCTGTTACTACTTGCATTTCTATAATATGAAATTGACTTATTCCTAGATCTTATTACTTAATGTATTATTTTCATTATTTGTTTTTTATTTTCATGTAACATTTATAATAAAATACTGCTATTATAAATTGAGCTTCCCGCTGTGTTTACTGCAATTCGAAGATCGTGAAAATTAATGAACCTACGCAGCAACTGATCCAGCTATTAATGAAATCACGAACTAAATGATCCAATAGATTTCCTACATTTACTCCTGATTTATTATTCTACATCTAACTTTTTTCGAGCAAAAAAGAGGTAAAAAAACAGCACTACAAAAAATCCGTCTGAGCCAAAATCTAAAAAAGCTCACCATCGATACACAACGACCCCGCCTTATATATACACTCCAATCGGAGCAGTTGTTCGAGAAAGAAAATCAAAATCTCATATAAGAGTATAAGAAGAATGCTGCACCCCCCGCGGACCTCAAAAAGCCTTGAACATTCTGTTCCTCGCGGAATCGGCGCCTCACGACTCAGTGTGCGAAACTTGGCGATGCCTCCGTTGCGCTCGGCGCTCCCTTCCTTCCTCTGACGCGGTGGGCGCCTCCTCGTTACGAGCAGACTCCCCCTCGACTCTCTTCCGCTCGACTCGGCCGCACTGCGGTCCGCGTGCTCCATTGTTTCTTCGTCGGAGCAATTAGCATCGTAGTTAACACGGACCAGCTCATCCCCCTCTCCCGCTTCCCGCGATGTGCAAGTTGCGCCGGCAGTGCTTTTATTCCGCGCACTTTTCTCCCCGACGATGCTCGCTTCCGCCGACAATTGCGGCCCGCGCCGCCTCTGTTCTGATTTCGCTCGCGGAATGTAGGATCGCGCTACAAAGGAACTTGAAGTATCACCAAATTGAACTGCGACTTCGATTGCAAATTTCTTAAAGAATTACCCTTTAGCCAAATTAAGTAAATTACTGTATACCGGACACTTTAAAAGAGAGAATAAAAAAAAAAGTATAAAAACGCAGTGCGAAAGCCTTTTAAAAATGGCACTGGAATAAGAGCTTGTAGACCGTCCGGGCGACTTGAAAAGCATTATTAATTAGAGGGAGAGGGGCGGAGGGGAAGGGAGAGAGACTGGAGATAAATAGCCTGAGCAACTGAAAGCAGAGCGCCGGGACGGGGGATGGAGAAATAACTTGGGAGTTGGGAAGTCCGTGGAATTGCCGTAGGAATAATAAAAGTGAAACTCGCGGACGCTCGGCGCGCCTCATAAAACCCGTAACGAGCGTCCGAACGGCGACCGCGGCGCTCCTCCACACGTTCTTGCCCTTCGTCTTTCGTGAGCTTTAATTTTCTGCCGCGCGCGAAGTGCCTCGGGGGGCGTGGGGCCGCGGGCACGTGCTAGTAAGGCGTCCCACTGCGACGGCGCCGCTGGTAATGGTCCGGACTTCAAATTGATTTCGCGCCCGTGACAAATTGTCAAGCCCGGCTTGGCTGAGTGCCGCGAAAATTAGCCGCTGGTAAGTCTGAGATCGACCGTTAATTTAAAAAAAAACTTTTTACAGGATCTTTTTTTTTTTTTTCATTATACTTCTTTTCAACCGTACGTCTAATTCACTTTTTTCTTAAAAATGTGTGATTATAAGTGAAGAAAAAAGGTTCCATGCGGGTGTTTTTCTTGGAAAATGAATAATTCGGTACGTCTGCTTCATCGGATAAGTTAAGTATAACATCGCGTAATAATTTATGGTTCTTATATCTACTGTGAAATTAATTACTTTTTATTTTCTTAAGTGACTCGTCTTCTTAGAAATTTTAAAGTTATATCAGAAAACATTTACGCAGCTGAAAGAGATGTGAAAAAAGTATATATGTTTAGAAAAATTATTACGGAACATTGCTATAATTTTTAATAATTTATATTTTTTAAATATTAAAACTTTTTCCCAATTATTGGTATACTGGTAGGAATATTACAAAACGTTTAGTAAAAATTGTCCTAAGAATAAGTAGGTCCTTCTATTACTTAAAAAAATATATATTATTTTTTTTTTCTTAGAATAAAAACTAAAAAACAATTTTTCAGGATATCATCCATAAGTGAATTCCTCTCATTCATATTCATTGCGTATATCGTCGCATTTATTTGAAGGTGCGTTTCTGTATCATATTCCCAGATAACGCCCATTTAAACGAGATTGATGGAATGTTACTCTACTTTCAGAATATGAAAGGTTACTATTCGAGAGGTCCGATTGATGTAGAGGATCTACTCTCTGAAACACCAACATGCGATGTGAATAATGAAATAAACTAATTAGATTACAATGTCATCAAATATACTGGTATTACGAAATAAGGACCTACTGGATCAATTTAAAAATGTTTTTTGCTTTATTCATTAATAGAAATCATTAAGACTCTTCTGATTAAATTTAATTACAACATTGAATCTTAAAATCTTATAGCTGACAGCAAAATGAAAAAAACATAACGTTATGGAAATAATACACTTTTTTTTTTATTTTTTCAAAAGTCATGAATCGCAATTGAAAAGTTGATAGATGCAAGCTCGCAAGCTCATAGCTGGGATTCTTGTGCAAAGAAGAGGTTCCTGTTGACTTGTGTGCAAGCCCTTCCATACTTTCTACAATCCTTTCTCCGTCTCGGTTTTGTTAGTCGGTAGCTTTCGTGGTAATGGAAGCAGAGCGATGTGCGTCAAAGAATCTCGAAGCCACTCCAACACATCTTCACTGCCAACTCCGCTCGCGGAAGCCACTTCACAATTCGATCATAAAGAAGCAGATCAATTCCCGCGTTTCTGTTCTCTTGGAACCTACTTCTAGGCTATTTGTATTCTCGACTGCCGATATTCGACACTCCATTCAACTCGCAATTTAAGTTACGGTGAAATTTTCATAATGGGTATACTTGGTGAATTCACATTCTCAGGTTTCTTCTTAACAGGTTCAGATTTTAATAAAATTTCAATTAGAAGAAAAAGAAGTGCAAACTATTCTCCGTCATTACAGATCATAATTATTGTACTACATAAAAAATGTTTGCCGCATCAAAAAGCGACTTATACTACTTATTTTTAAAAAATACTTTCACTACTACATGACTCACGATTTTTTCATCATAAAATCTTTTAAATATTTTTTTGCTTCTTGTACCTTCAGAAAACATGATAAAAAAAGAAAACTATGCGCAATCCCAGCAGTTACGAGCATCCAGATGCAAATGTGAAAGGGAACGAACGGCGGGAGCTCCGATAAGCCTCGGGAACTTTTGCAGGGTCAATCAGTAACAAAAGTCGCGTCCCGGCGGATGAGTACGCTCGGCCAGGCGAATCACAATGCGGAACTGGGAAATCAATTCGTCGCGCTCCATTGGCCGATCTGCCCTGGCGGCCGATGATTTAAGGAGTTAGGCTCGGCGTGCGCTCAGCCGGAGGAGGGCGGAGGGTCACGGCCCGCTTCGATTTCCGATTCGTCAACGGGCGAGCCACGCGACGACGGCGAAGGCGAGCCCCGCGCGGTCCACGACAACTACACGATCCGCAGAACGTTTGTCAAAGTTTCGTCGAGTTTCGCCGGCGAAGGCGCGGCTGGCAGCAAGAGGGAACGAGGTCGAGTCGTGATTTAGGCGAGGCTAGGGATCTTGCGGTCGTCAGTCTGCCCGAGAGCTCGGGCCACCCTTCTCCCGTCTTCTCTTTACTTGGCGGGCATATTCGCCAGCCATTGCGCTCGAACCGGACATCAGAAGGGGAAGGGAAGGAGAAAGGGATGATTTTACGAGTGCGGTTACTGCTGCTCGCTGCGACTATTAACGCCGGAACTTGCGTTGAGCTTTCATTGCGCGCTAATTCCTGCGGAGTGTTGTGTAACTTGTAAGAGTGTTATTGTGCCGAAACTTCTTGCCGTTGTTCCATAATAATTCAGCGTTATTATTAAAGGTCGATTAACTGTTGCTCGTTAATTAGCTCTTTAAATATTCGCGTTTGAATGTAGCAATGGCATCGTACACAAAATGATTAAATTCATGAAATAAATGTACTATCGAGATATAATAATTGACGGTAATTAATAACAGCTGATGATCTAATTAACAATATTTAAGGAGATATTGACATCTCGCAATAAATTGATTTCGATGAAATTCCGTGCAACAATAAATTGTCAACTGTATCGATCAGGTGCATAATTAAGTAGGAGCGTGGAAAGGGCGCTCATCCACCTTGAACTTTTAACGCTTTTACTCCCAGTATTAAATATAAGTAACAGTATTTTGTAAAAGTGTTTATCTTATATTTTTTAAAGATAAATCTGTTACATTGTTATATAAAATAGATTTATAGAGGCTACAGACTTAATGGATAGGCTAGCCTTGATGTAAAATTTTATAATACAATAATTACGATAATTGAGAATAAAAAAATGTCAAAATAATTTTTTTTAGCAAAATAAGTTAAAAAATTTAATCTTTAACTCAAAGTCTTCACATGAAAAAAATAGTACAGTAAAATAAAAATAAAAAACTCAAATGACTCTTGTCCATTCCATAACTTGTCCATTCGCGTTTGCTCCGAAAGCGGGTGAACCAAACGAAGAAAAATTCTTCAAACGTAATTCGTCGGAAGAAAAAGCACCATCCTCCAAGCCAAGCCGGAAAGTCATCGCGCGGACAAACAAACGGGGAGTGACATTTGATTGTTACGTTTGCAACGCACCGAGAGTAAAAAAAGCCGAGGGGAATATAATGCGTCGTGAAACGGTAAAACCCTAGCGAGCGAGAGGAAAAGACCAGAGACAAACGCCGGCGCCCCGGCAAACTAGCGCAGACAGACGACGGGCAACAAAATGGGGGAGGGAGAGGCCAGAGAGGGAAGAAGCAAAAGAGGAAGGGGAGGGTGGAAGAAAAAAGTGTGGAAAGGGAAGGGGGCATTATGAGGATCGGTTTGCGCTCAGCTTGTTTGCGGGGCGAAAACGTGCCGAGAAGCTCGCGAGGAGGCTTAACTCCGAGGTCAAGTTCTCTCTCTTGCCTGCTATCTTCCTGGAAATATAATAACGGCAGGGGCGGTCGGCTTGTCATCTGATCCGCGTCTCGTCTACCAAGCCGCTTAAACGCGATAATAAAGGCTCCGTCTCCTCCTCCGCCTGAACCCCCCTCTCCATACCTCGCAATTCACATATTTCACCTAGCTATAAAGCAGGCCAGCGGTCGCCTCCTCGGCAAGCTCCGCGCAATATATCACGAATCCTCCAGTCCCAATTTCGTTTCTACGTCCGCGTGAGCCTCCTACAAGTGATGTACGAACATCTTTTTCCGTTCCTTTAATAAAAAAGAAAGATATTCTCTTTACCTTCCGAATGTAAACGACGATATTCTACGGAATCTCTTACAATGTCGAGTTGTCTCTTGTTTATGTATACAGAGACTGCAGCGGATTATTCTTTATAGTTTGCGATGGAAATCGTATGTGTGCGTAAAACTTTGCTGTGAGCAAAACTGCGGATTTTATTCGTTCAAAGAGCAGAACTTTTACTGCAAGCTTTTAGAGCTTTTTGACTTTCAAAACACCTTCGTATTACCGTTTATATATATATATTCTTTTTTATAATTTTGCGTAAAACTATTCTTTGTTTGGAATACTAAAACTATTTAAATAGGAAATACAATAGTCTTTTTGAATACTTAATTTTCACTTGAATAATTTAAAAGAATCTTTATTTATGAAACAACGAACACTGGAACATAAAAATTAAAAAAGTGAAATCCGACCAAACCAGGAGGGAAGAAGACAGAAAGTTTTCTTTGGGTGTAGTAACTAGTTCCACCTTCAAGTGACAAAAAAAGGTAGAGCGGCCAGGAACCTCTGAATAACCCTTCGTTAGCAAATAAAAAAAAAAAGAAAAATAAAATAAATAAATGAAGCAAAAAGAGAGTTTAAGCTACTCGAATTTTTACCAAGTTCGCAGGTAATAACTCAGCGCAAAAAGTCGAAATCACCTATGTGTACGAGAAAGAAAAAGAACCTTAGCTAAGGGGGAAAGGCGAACACACACGTGAACTGACTCGAATTAAGTCCAATATATACTCTATGAAATTTTCACTTCATTTTTCAGTGTAGAGACTTGTTCTCAGAGTTTGATGTAGAAATGTGCAAAGTTATAGAGTATAAAAAAAAATTGTTTATTTATTGATTCTGAAGTACTATCTATATCCGCACGCAAAACACATTTTTATTTTAAAAGTGGCTTACTCAAATTCTCATAGAATTTCAACCAATTTTCAATGAAATAAACTTTTTTATTCCATAGCTCTCCCATGAAAAAAAAAATAGAGTGTTATTCTCTCGGGACTCTCGGCTTCGGATTAAAACAGCAATCGCAATTCAATTTTCCGCTGATCCATTTCATTTATGCACAAAACAATTTCACGCATTGCGAAGAACAAGCGGAATTTCGAAGCCACGCACGTGAATTCAAACAGTGAGATAGAGAAATCTGAAACTATCCGCAGCGGCAATGGTGCAGCGTATCGCGCGCTGTTACCAAGTGCTTTGCGCGCTTCACTGCTCTTGATCCTTCCCCCCCCCCCCCCGCGATGCGCGTGTACATCAAGGAGTTTTGATGTTAATGCGCCGCTCTAGAAAATTCACGGCGCGGGATCCAGTAAGCTGAGTAAGCTCCGGCATCTCGTTTAAAATCATACCACACCCACCCATCCCATCCGTGGAGTTCAGTACTTTTTGTCAAAATGACCTTTTTACGGCTTTTATACAGACTTCGACCAGCCATGAATGTTTTATTCGTCGCAAAAGTCGTTTTGCTTTGATATCAAGGTGAATTCGACCATTCAACAAGTTTGAGCGTGTAAGCGTCCGAGTTTTTCGAAAGCTACTGGGAATTCAGTAAATTATTCTTTATATTTTATTTAACCCTTTAGCATGAATTTTAAAAAGACGTTTTATCAGATTAAAATTCAGTTACACACAAGTGAGGAGAATGTGGTTAGCACTATAAGCTTATTACATTTTTCTTTTTAAAGAGACGCCTATTTGAAACGAGTAATCGGTTCGAAAAATCTCCAGTAGAGAGATTAAGCGTAATGCTCGTGAAAATCATTTATTTTTACCGGATAATTGTTCTACATTCTTTAAATATATTTTTCCCTTCCAGGATTTTTAAAAAGTATTAAAAAAAAATCACGAAATTTGCACTAATCGTACAAGGCTGGTCAATAATCTCTTAATCCATTTATTACAGGAATTCGGAAAATCTCCGCTGATCATCCGCGCGATTCTCGCGCCAACATCCACGAACGACGAGTGCGCATCGTCGGGCTGCGACGATTCTACCTTCTCTTTCAGAACCTCCTTCCCTGGCCGCTCTCAAAACTAAAACTAGCGAAGGCCAGCAACGCGGGAGAGTTTATCGGTCGAGACGTCGTTAAGATTAGAGCGCTCTTTTACCTTCGCAAAGGTGGAGGGGAGGGGGGGGGGGTGGGGTCTCTTGTACATAGGTATAGACGAAAGCCGCGCGTGCTGGGAGTGGAGAAGCGAGCGGCGAACCGAGAGCTTTTTTATTGACGGCGATAAACATTTTTATGGACCCCATGCGAATTACTAGTTTTTACAGCCCCCCCTTCGCTCGATCTGCCTGACCCGTTGGCTCCTCTGCCGCCGCCTGGGCTCTTTCGACGGCGCTTGCCTCCCGCTCGGATTTTTACCTCGTTTTTCGCCGAAAGGCGTCTAAAGTTCGACGCTTTTGAGGCCGTTTGTCTTTCTCCACCGCGGGAAAATTTTTACGGATATCGCTCCCGCTTACTTTTTTTCACTTTACTTCGGAGCTGCACCTCCTCTTTTTTATTACTTAAGAAAATTATTATTTATCGGGTAACCATTTAGTCACGGAAGTTGCTGCCTGTCGTCTTACTTTCTTTCTTTCTTTCTTTCTTTTTTAAGGAAGTACGTAGGTCAGAAGTTACAACGGACTGAAAGCAGGTAAACGCAGGAAGGGAGTGAGGTAGACACTTGTTAAATGGCGCGCACCGTGCCAAGTTTCCAGTCTGCCGTTCCAGTATTAAAAGGAAACTTGGCTCCATCTCTGGCAGCTTCATCCTTTGCTGTCGCTACTAACGACTTAACAAAATTAATACGGAGCATGACGGTTATAAGTTTACTTACATTCACTATGTCACGCGCACGTTCACTCCTTTTTCCTTGTCCACCTTTATTCTCTACTCCTCCTTGAGTTTACTTAAATTGACGATTAAACTTCTAACGAAGAGGGTATATATACATAGCTACCTGCTGTGAAATATCTGCTGGCTAAAATGTAGCAACGATCAGGTTATGCAATTTAACAGATAACTTAACATCAAAGTGTAAACTTATAATGAATGGGTGATAAAATTTCAGTTTGTGTTGATCAGTCGAAGAAGATTTTAACGATCGATATGAACAGCCAGATTAATTTTCTCACTTGGATAATAATACACTGGAAAAAAAAGTACAGCAAAATTTACTATAAATTCTGGCAGACTTGAGATGTGAAAAATATTACCACGAATTTTGAAAAAATTACCGAAATAATAGCAAATTTTTCTATAAAACTTCTAAATTTTCAAATAATTATAGTAATATTTCTCTCGTCTCCAGTACGTCCCTCATAGTAAATGTTCGTTACACATGTTTTTTTTTTCATTTTTTTCATTATTTTATTACTATTAAAGGCAAATCAAAATTTAAGATTTATCCCTAGAAAATTGAAAAGTATTAACTACCATAAATACTACAAAACGAATCGCATCCAGCAAATGCACGTACTTCTCCGATATAAGGTTCAGTCACGCTTTTTTAACAGCTCGTCGAGAAAGCAGTACGTGATCGCCGACACACTCCGACGCGGGGCTTGAAAATCGCTCGGAGCCAGCAAGAGATTTGAGGTAGAATCCGACGAAATTTCGCCTCGTGTTACACATCGCTCGCGGCGCACGTTAACGGCAGCTGCCGCGCGAAAAATGGGGAGGGAGCTTGCGGATCCCCAGCGACGTGCGGTGGTCGTGGTGCGCGCGACCGTATATTCAGCCGACGTTGAATGGCGCGGCGTATCGGCAGTCTGATGAGCACCAGTGATATTTCCCGGGCCGATATGTGTCTAGGCCGCGAAGAAAGGCGCACCAAGAATTCTTCACGCCCGAATAGACGTTCTGTCGACTGTGCGCGTATCTCGGCTTTTCGATTTCACCGAAATTCTCATTTTGCGAATACAGGAATCTGCCCGGGCAAAAAGTCAATCCAGTGGAAGCGAAGCTCAGGATTTGCGTGGGTATATCAAAGACAGTATAAGGGAGAGAGGCGCAGATGCCATCGCATTCTCCTCTGTCCACTGTCTTTCTTATATTAAATTTCTCGTGATCGATCGAAGGAGGGACACCTTGTTCTTTCTTTTTATTTTCATTTGGGTATGGTAAAATTTTGTAGGGGCTTAAATAAATTTGCATCATTCGCCGATAGTATTTTAGAGCGATGAAATTTGCCCATACGATCCTAGAATAGCAAAGGGGAAAGGAAAAATATCCCATAAATGTCCGAGCGGCAAATAGCGGATAAAACAAAAGGACAAGCGACATTCAGCTCGGGGACAAGGGTCTGCAAAGAGAGGAAACCTAATCAAATTCGAAGCCCTCCCTCGTCCTCCTTGCTGCAACGGCAGACCGAGGCTCGGGGGAGAACGAAGGGTGTCCTTTCTTCCGCAGCCGTCAAGAAGCCGTCTCCGTCCGTGCGCGCCCGGGTATCCTTGTGGGAAAGGGGGTGGAGAGGCCGTGGGAGCCTGTACGGCGCTGAGAAGATAAATAATAGGCGTGAAAGAGACCCCCGGTGAAATGAGAAAATCTCGGCTGCTCTCATGATAAAAGGAAGCGCCACCAGCTCTCCGTTAGACGTCCTCTACTTTTTTTGTATCTTGGGAAGCCGTGCCTCGAGTAAGAGCCTATTTTTGGACGGGTTTGCTTTATTCATTATTTTTTCTCTCCCCCTTCCGAGAGGTCTTCAGCTGCCATCAGACGTGGCGCGAAGTCACGATAAGCTTTTTTTTTTTAAACTGGGGATTAAGTTACTCGGTTAATGCACTGAGAAAGCTTCGTGTAATTTTCAAAAATATTGATTTGAATGTCGACTGCGTAAAAACACATAATGCTGGTGGATATACCTATTAGTAAAGCGTGCCTTTTAGATTCAAATTGATGCGACGGATATTTTTTTTAATTAAAACTGGTATAAATAATCTTTCGATCTTTCATAATTTATCATATTTTGTTTAATTATTCGAGTTGGATATTTCTCTTAATTTGATTTTTTAAACAAAAAACGACCCACTTTCAAATTTGAGTTTCATTCTTATCAGCTTTACACTGCGAAAGTTTGATAACATTATTAACCTGATTTTGCACCGGCATAATATATGCTGGTCAAATTTACGCTTCAACAGCTTTTACTTTTAAACAATTTTAAAGCTACTCTATCAAAATCATAAAAACAATATTTTATATTAATTAAATTACTTACAAAAAAGTAATAATAATTCAACTTTTTTGGATTCTACTCTATTTAAAGTAGAATAAAAAGAATGACGAATTCCCTATCACAAAACATAAGAACTCGTTTAGTTGTTTAAAGATTTAGTTTAGATTTGCACTTTTAATTGATAATAAAAACTATTTTATATAAACTTATAATAAAGTCTGTGATAAATTATTTCTTCACTTATCACATCAATGTATCAAAGAAGACTATTTTATTCCCTAGAATGGATAAAATAAATAAATGAAATATATATAGAGCTTATACTTAAAAGCAGTTCAATAAAAATTTGCCCATTTAAAAGAGGCGAAGCCGTGCGGTGCACATTTAGCGAGAGGAAAAAGTGCAAGTCCGCAGAGCGCAATTTATTAGAGGCGTTTTCCCTCGTAAATCCTGAAGAAAAAGTGAGCCGCAGATAATAAAGTAGCATCATGCACATATCGATTATACCATTCATAAAACCGATTTTCAATCTCGAGCCCTCGCATGCATCACGAACGAGCGAGCATCCTCCTATAATATTGGCGCGGCACTACGGTGTAAAAATACGGCGAAACGATGGAGATACAATGCTCCGGCGCCTGCATTTTATTTCACGCAGCTACGGTTTATTATCTTGATTGAAACCGCAAGGAGAGAGCCAGAGCGGCGGTCAATAGCGCGCTCGGGAAATATCGACAAATATTGCCTTCGATCCGCCGGCCGTTTTCGCGCCTGACCTCGCGCCAATTTCAGCCCTGCCGAGGCTTCCAGCCCGCGGATCCGAAACGAAGAGATACGGAGAGAATGACACCGGCGAAATGGGCGCAGCTCAATAGATGATCGTGATTCAACAATTTCAGCTGATGCGTATCCAATGAGACGTGCGTCCGATCGAGATCTCAAAATAGCACCGAGTTTGCCGATTGAAAACAACCCTGAAAGCACAAAACATTTAAATAACGTTAGAATAACGTTAAAATTTTAACGTTGTAACGTTAGAAATGTAAGTTATTTTAACGTTGTAACAACGTTACAAAGATGTTGAAAATGTCCGCAGTCTGAAAATCTGAAAGTTTTTTTAACGTTATTAAAACGACATAAAACCGTTAGATAAACCTCTACAAAAGGTTATTACGACGACCAAAGAGCTCTTAAATACGCAGCGCTTAGAATTATATTAACATTTCTCTATATTGATCTTTAGCCGTTTTCGAGATATTAATAACAAATGATTAAATAAATAAATAAATATTATAAAGCGTTTTAAAAATAAAACGTTTGATAAAACATGCATCTAACGTTTTTATGTCGTTTTAATAACGTTAAAAAAACTTTCAGATATGGGCAGACTGCGGACATTTTCTACGTCTTTATAACGTTGTTACAACATTAAAACAACGTTCATTATTAACGCTACAAAGTTAAAATTTTAACGTTACTCTAACGTTGTTTAAATGTTTTGTGCTGTCAGGGAACGTCACGTTTGCTCTTATGTGCTATCGATTTTTGAGGCAGTTCCGAGGTAAATTGATAAGACTTTCATGAAACTTAAAAAAAAAATTAGTTTGTTGAATAATAAATCTATTTGTGAAAGCCCAGATTGATTATCTAGTGCTATGAGATGCATAGCACGACAGTGTATACCGTAGAATATTTTTAAATCATATATAAAATAAAAGCATTTACATTACGAAAAGATGATTTAATAAGTGTTAGAAATTATTATAGGAGAGAAAAGTTCTAGTAAAAATTATTATACTGTGTTTTGTAACGTAGTGACAGACTCGAAAAATAAATTTCATTAACAAGTATAGTAAAATTTTTGATACACTGAGTCTGTCTCCGCGTTACAAACCAAAATAGTAATTTTTGGAAGAACTTTTCCCTCCGTGTATATCCGGACATCGAAGCTTTTTTCCCATCAAATCAGAAATTATTGTATTTTAAATTCGATTGATAATGACACTACTTGACCCGCGCAATAGTTTAATAACTACCTTAAAGTTGAATATTTGATTCAATCGATAAATACGCAAGTGTTTACTTCGGTATAAGCCGGGAAAGGCGATGTTAAAATTAAAAAAAAAATTGATACTAACACTTTTTACTCGCCACGTGAATTCATCGATAACATTTTTATGACACGCGCAGCAGACAGACGTCGGGCAATATAGGGTGCGTATGCGCGACGTCATGAAAATTCATGCCACCTAAAACATGATTTGACGAAAGCGTGCATACCGCCTGGCCTGTAAAAAGCCGAGAGCGCGATGCCCCTTAAAAAATAATTTTCCTCGTAAAAAGAAAGGTACGCGAGTAGCATGGCGATTTCGAAGTCGAGCAATAAAAGCGCGTTGGTGCGGGGATCGCGATTCTACGCCCAGGGAGGCAACAATTACGCCTCCGGGGCTCGGCCAATTTCCGATCGGTCCTCTTCGGTCAACGGTATGCACTGTCGAACGCGCCTAATGTATCCCGCTCATGAAACGAGGCCGGCGCTAATTCGCGTCGGCGGCTGGGCAAACCGACGATGTTACGCTCCTGCATACTCGGGGGTTGATGACGGCCGCAATGATTTTCCCAGAATCTACAGATAGGTTACTCTCTCCAGGAATTTGCCATGCAGTAGCGTACATGTTGCATGTGCATATAGGTTGCCGATGCGAAAATTCTGTACGCCGACGTAGCCATTATTCTATCGATAAATGCATCGATCGAATTTTTTCAAAGTTTACTTTTTATTTCGAATGCCTTTATTTGTTATAAGTGCACTAAGATAGTTTTGTCGTAAAATTTGCGCTGCAGCTCTCCGTAAAAGTTGCGTGAAAAAATGTAATCTAGAGGCGATAATTTACGTGAAAATATCACTGCAAATTTTACTTAAAACTTGAGCTTTTGGCAAAGCTTTTAGTTTTTCACGATAAGCTCTGTGTAAGCTTTATGGAAAAATCCGCATATAATATTTACAGAGCTTTTTTTTGTAAAAGTTACAAAGCGGTGCCAAAGGTCCAGTATTTCAAAATTTCCAGTGCTTGCAAACCATCTCTCGATTACGTTTTTTTTTACGTAATTTTTACGGGGAGCTTCAACCTAAAAATGTTCTCTAAACTCGTTTGATCGTAATTAAGTAATGATTCTTCCGTAAAGAATTTTTTTCAGTATATTACAGTGAGTGTTCCTATTAAAGGTCAATTTATTGATTAAATTTGATTAAATAACAAAATGACGTTAGCTGTAAATGTAATATCTCTGTTGAATATTTAACTTTGGCGATCACCGTACCTTTCATTGAGTTGAATTCAACGATCAAATATTCGCAGGTATGAATTAAATTGTTTTTTAATAATGCAGACACATATTCTTTAAAGTATGTTGAATAATTTATCTGGTCGTTAATTTATAATACAAATGAGTCATAAATTTATAAAAAGCTGTTAATTTCAAAATTTATTGAATGAAATGAAAATCTGCATACAACAATACATTTTAAAACAACTTAATTTACTTGGCATCGAATTACAATGTCTGCATTTAAATTAAAGTTATTACATTTGCAACATATTTCTACAATTTGGTTTAGTTGTTAATTCAAATCTATGGTTCAACCTTCCATTTGTAGGTCACCGGCGAATCGTCTTTGGTAAATGGGAAAGATTAACCTGACCAGAGGAGTTAACTGTCGTGCGACAGTATTAGTAATATAAGAGGACCTAAGCTCCCCGCCGGCGTTTTTTCGGAAAATCCTTTTAAAAATATAAATTTAATACGGGAAATCCCTTAATATTTTTACCGCTCGGGGCAAAGGAAAGATTGAAAAATTATTTGTCGCCAATATTTTTTTTCACTCGAAGGTATGTACGCAGGGCAAATCGCGTATACCTTCTACACATATAAAAGTAAATTTATAAAAAGATTATAAGAAAAAATAATATGTTTTTATTTCCTACTCGCTTAAAAAGACTACTTTATTTATCTGAAAAGCGAGTCATTTGATTCAATCATTTATTTATTCAACAATATTAATCAAGACAAAAATCCCTTGTAATAAAATAGGCAAAATATAAAACATAGTAAAAGTATATAAAATTAGAGTAATAACATTCTATATAATTTACAACTACAACTCTACTTATATAATTAACGAAGAACGGGATATTATTTATATAGATACGTTTTAGCCGACGTACAGTAATTGAAAGGAATATGTGAATGTGAGAAAAAAATTATATTTACTGCTTAACCGTTTAGGATTCCGAACTGCTTGTCGACATCGTAAGTGAGCGAAGATTTTGAGGGTGTGATCTGTCAGTCGAGCAGCACTATTGATTGCTATTGCCAAGGCGGACTCCAAACATTATTCCGCGTGCGCTCTCCGGCGTAACTTAACGCCTTGCCCGCCGCCATTTTTTTTTCTTTTCGAGAAAATGCGCCCGTGATTGATGGAGCGGAAACAAAAAACTCGAATCGCTCCCCCTTTTCAGCGGCTGCAGCCGTGTTCTAGAACCCTCCTTTTTTTTACCCCCCTTCCTTCGCTTTCTCCGCGTATGGTCGACCCCCACCTCTTCTCGGGATTTTTCGTGTTACGTGTGCGAACCCCGAACTTTTCTTTTCCTTTTACACCAGCCTGCTACGTCGTCTGTTCGAATGACTTTTATGTCCGCTATGCTTTTTTTTCTTTGCTCTCAATATGGTGCTTACGCTCTCACTTCTATAAGCGTGAAACTTACTGCCATTCCCCGAAAGCTCATCTTGCAGAAAGTATGATGTTCCATTATTTATAGAGTTACTTGCGGAGTAATCAATGTGAGTTTGTTTCGGAAATGAACGAGGCTTTAAAAATAAATATTTTAGAAAAAATCATAAAATTAGTTATTCAACCAGGTTTTATTTTTCCTTAACCATTTTAAACTAAAAAACGTGGAAGGAATTAAGTTATTACACTTTTTTTTATCGAAAATTAAGATGTCCATAACATTCTAGAATAGTTGCTTGTTAAAAGACGAACTCGATGGCACAAGAATCTTCACGGAGACACCTTTTTAACCATGTAAGTTTTAGAGAAAAAAAAAACGGTGAATCCGAGATATGAAAAAAGAGTATAGTTTTCTACAATACGTTAACAAAAAAAAAATTTAAAACGAAAGCTCATTAAAAGACGAACTTAAGGGAGTTGTACGGATTTATAAGTGTTTACGCTTTTCACTTTCTTCTTTTCAACTCATTATTCACTCCTTCACCTTCGCCGAATACTTATGTAGTAAGTCCCGGGAGAATTCCTCTTACGCCACTTCGGACCTACACTTAAGCGATGAGCTTTCG
The DNA here is from genome assembly GCA_035582955.1 of Sycophila texana. NCBI lineage: Eukaryota > Metazoa > Arthropoda > Insecta > Hymenoptera > Eurytomidae > Sycophila > Sycophila texana. The sequence goes on along the minus strand of JAWWEN010010072.1, from coordinate 7,313 downwards.
ACCGAAGACCTCCTCTCCCTCTACGCTTCTCAGTTTCCCTTTTCACAGTTTGCTCATACATAGCTGGGGGTTGCTTCCATCACTGCTGCGCAAGTGATTTAATTACGATTCTCGAACTTCTCATGCAGCAGGGCTTCGTAAAATTGCATTTCCCCACCCCACTATACTCTCTCATTGTGCGATGGCGCTCAGACGATATTCGCCAGCTCCTTCGGCTGAGAGCTTTTTTTCCTTATTTTCAATTTGGCTCAAGACAAAAAGTAACAACAAGTCGGACGACGGATGAAGTTTTTCGGTAAACAGTTTTTTTTTTTTTTAGGAACGAGTTTCGTTGACAATGCTTCCGATGGCTCCGGCGGAGATGGAACGCGAACTCGCGCTCATGCCTCGAAGCGAGGCGAAACTTTGTTACATTCTATCGGCTCGGATGGGGAGGCAATCGAAAAAGCCCGAAATCGCATAAAAATAATTAAACTTTGACGTTGGCCGAGAGCCTTATACGCACGCTCGCGCGTGAAAACAAAGGAACTTTTTCAAGTTTTCTTGTTAACGCCGAAACTGTTGAAAATTCCCGAGGAAATTTCGTTTTTTTCTGACTTAATATAAGCGAGGAATCGCGTGCCCCCTTTTTTTTCATTTTGAATTTTCAACTTATTTTTTGTAATGCCAGAGCTTGCAGCAATTTTAGAAAGTACCCCTTCAGCAAAAGTGTAGGCAAAGTTTAAATCGAATAAAAGGAAAATTGGCGGAAGGTGGGGCACATTGAATTTTCGACAGGACGCGACGGGAGGTACACGGAATAATGCAATCAAAAAACCTAATTACAGTGATAAATGAGGGCGCACATAAGCTAATTGTCTCGAATCCAGATTACAAACCACGTAGAGGAGTTCAGCAGCTGAGGTCGTCGGCGTTCCAGCGTAATAGCTTTTAGCTTGCTAGCCTTCCTTCCCTGGCCTTTTCCGGTCTCTCTCTCTCTTGCTCTGCGAAGCACTTTAGAGTCCGGAGGTTATGCGCGCGAGTGTTAATTAACGGCTGGATGAGAGAAGGATAAAGGACAAAGAAAGACAAACGGAATTCCAAAGTGAAACGGGACATGAATGAAAATGACAGATGCTGCGGGTAAGGAAGGGTGAAGAGTGCAGGAAACTGGACAGGGAAGGGAGAATTATTTTAGGACAAATGCCGTAAAAATCACGCTATTTGAAATATTCAAATTGTAGGCTTAGCCTTCATTTCAAAGAAATGCTTCTTCTTCTTCTTGTTCTCCTGCGTCTCCTTCTCGGAATACTTTGTTTGAGACATCATTTTATATCTAAAGTGAATAGAGATTCTTTTTACTGCTTTTCAAATTCTACTTGACTATCTTTATTATCTTTACTCTAATTCATGCAAGATAATTAGACAGGATGGATAAGAAACTTAATTGTTGAATTGGAATTACAGCTTTCCTAGTCAATTTAGACACTTTTGCTGCGAATAATTCGGTTTGAAAACACAATCCTGACTAGATTGAGAATCGTCCCTGGACAATTTCTCGACATGCCAGAATGCTTTATTTGATAGAATTGAGCTTTTTTTATAAGCTTTCAGCTACCCCACCCTTATACTTCAATCACTTTTTGCATAATTCTTAACTTTTTTCAGCGAATCTCTTAAATAAGTTACACCGGTATGCCTTTTCCAAATAGGGGTTAACAAAACAGTAATTGATCCCTTAAGCAGACGTCGGAACATAGTAATTTACCCTAACGATAACATACCTGTGAACCTCGTATTTGCAAGGTAATGGGGGCCAATCGTTATCACTGGTGGTCAATGATTATCCCCCGGTCAACTACCTTACCTCTATGTGTGTTTCTGATGTCATGGATTATATTTATCGCGTATCGACCTCTCTATTTTTTACACAAGCAATGTATCAATTACATATCAGCGTTTATATACACGTTGAAGTAAAATTAAGAAACGCGAAACAAATAGATTTATTTTACGAAGTTACAATTGTTAATTACCTTAAGCAGTTATCGTAAACTTGACCAACGGTCTGACTAAATCCATCCTCTTACTACTGACGGTACAGTAATGCGTCAACACGTTTAAATCTTTCGATTCACTAAAATAATTCATCCCACTTTATTTGAATTATGCATTGTTGTACATACATGTGATCGGCTTTTACGCTTTCTACAAAAGCATTATAACCATGAGCAAATATCTCCACGGTTACTCATACATTAACATGAAATTTAAAAAAAAACATGAAACAAGTAGATTTATTTGGATTATGGAAATCCACGTTAAGCCCAGCATGTAAGCGCAGCCTCAGGAGAATCAGCGCATTAGTTAGCACCATCGTGGTGAGGCGAGGTGGAACCACGCAGTGAGAGGCAAACGAAAGAGAGTCGAGAGCGGGAACATTGACGCCGAGGCCAATATAATTGTCGACCGCTCGGTCGCGCGCCAATTCGGTCCGATCGTTATGCGGGCTGCGTACCGAGTGTAGTGGATCGAATTACGGGAGACCGAAATCAAGCCGAATCAAAGCCACCGGCCCGCCTCGACCATGTGTTTGTATGCTCGCGAGGGATGGGGCGAGAGAGGCCAGGAGGCGAGACGCCAGGCTCGATTGTTATCGCGCTATTGGGAACTGCGCACCATGTGACCTCACTTAATGCCAGAGGGAGTCCTCTCTAATCGACAAAACTTGTACTTTTTAACGTCGATTCAGCTTCGCTTTCCATTTTTATACTCTGGTAGAACATTCAGACTTCCAATTAATCAGATTTGCATTCAGTATGTACACTAAGAGAATTTTCTCGTAAAAATTACAAGTGAAGCTCCCCGTAAAATTTAGGTGAAAAAATATGTAAATAAAAGATCGATTGCAAATAATAGAATTTTTTACGGGAAAATCACTGTAAATTTTACCTGCATCTTGATTGAACATTTTTTGTCAAGATTTGTTAATTTTTACAAAAAAAAAAGCTTTGTGGAAATTACGTGGTTTTTTTCGTAAAAATCACAGAGTTTTTTTTATAAATTACAAAGATTTGTCCACATTTCAAGTTTCTTGTAAATGAGTTTCATCGTAATTTTTACGAAGAAATTCTCACAGTGTACCTACAAAGCAAATATAAACTTAGTAACTAATTATTATTTATAATGTATATAATTTTTTTAATAACTAACACGAAGTAAGTAATAAAATAGTATTACTTAAATTAAAAATTCAATTTCGTATTACGAAGTATTCGTTCATTGTTATTTGAAGAAAAATATTTCAGGAACCTTTAAAAAGCAACGTAAATAAAGAAAAAAACTTCACTTACGGAAAAGCAAAAATTCGTCTTTTCATATCCACCAGCTATGAATAGAATAACTTGAAAATTCCAGACCATTTGTTCCGCATAATATAGACATTACGAATAAATAAGAGATCTTAATATAAAAAATAAATCCAAAAAGACAACTTTTGCTGGTAAGTATCAGAAAACAACATCATTTTTACAAATAAGAAATAAAAAAAATACTTTCAAGATATCTTCGAACTTATGCAAAGCTTCAAAAATAAATTGCAAATTGCCTTAACGTACACATAATATAAATGCACTTTTGCATAACTTACGTAAAAAAAATGAATAAATAATATTGTAATCCCCTTATTTTTCCATACTTTGTAAAAGGGTGATATCATCGGCTTTTCAACACTCACACGGGCTGATCGTATTTGCCGGTACGCCCGTATATGCCCTGCCAAAGTTGCGGCATAAAATTTTGCCATACGCAGCTGGTGCCGCGGCCCATGGTAATGGCGGAGCTCAGCCCTCCGCGCTCGAACCTGTGGGGTCACAAATTCATGCTTGCGTGTTAAATTGCGAAGCTCCGTGCGCGAATATCCCGCGTGCGATGGATGCGCAAAAATTTAGCAATAGTACCATCGCCTCTTTGCAAAATAGAAACGCAAAAATTACGGTCATTATTCAGAGTGCTTTGCAAATGTTTTAACGGCTGCAAAAATGTCGATTCTATTATTGCAAGTTTTTTTTAAATCTATTACAAGAGCTTGTAATTAAAAGAAAGGTAAGAAACCTCGGAAAAGTAGGTTTAAAATTTTTTCTATAAAATTTCTTCTATAAATAATGTGACCTACTTGTATACTGGCATGAAATATAGCAAACTCTTTAGTAGTCATTAATATGATTTTAATACAAGTTGTCCTTAGAATGAATAGGTCTAGCTACTAGAAAAATATATAGTAAATGTTCTTAACTTATTTTTCTTATTTAAATATTTCGAGTTTCAGGGTAAAAAAAAAAAATGTTTTTTCGGCGAAATTCGCTCGGTGAGAAAGTATCGTTAATTACGCTTATTAAATTCACGCGCAGCGGTGTAGCATCCGGTGCACTCAACGGCTAGCGAGCAGATCTAAATCACACTGTTACGTCACTTTACGAGGGGTCGAATCGCACGGTTATCCGGCGGCGTTCGAAAAATACGGCAACGGGTTCGCACCTGCAATGCCAATTATAACATAATTATGCGACTCTCATTAATTATTAGACCGGCGGGTGTGCATATTCCCCGCAGCGTCATTCATTCGTTTATGCAAAGGATGTATTGTAACTCTACAATAATTGCATACGTCAGCTCATTTGATAGGTTCTGAAATTTCGTTGCAGTGTCGATTTACATCGGACGAGTTTTACCCGCGCATTGCTTGTCTGTTAATTTGTTATCTGCCCTGGCAGTATTGTTGGTTACTATTACAGTGATGCCAATAAAGTGTAAGCATTTCAAGTGATTTTGAATTAATTGTAGTTGCATTTGTAATTAAAATTAAACGGATGGCTAAAATAGGTTTAAGTAGTAATTTTCTGTTTGGTCAGAAGGGTATTTGAAATTTCGTTTATGATGGAAACGTTGAATTTACCAAGTAATCAGTACTTTGAATATACCAATTCTATTATATTTATTCAAGTTAAAATGTATTGAAAACTTTGGCTTTATTAGGGTGCATAGCGAAAATACGTTCAAGTAATAAGTTGCAGTTTGGTCAGACAAGCTTCTGAAATCTCGTTTTATGAAAACCTTGAATTTATCAAGTGGTCAATGATTTGAATAAAAATTCTTTTGTATTTATTGAAGTTAAAAAATATTCATAAGTTTATCTTTATTGGGAGCGGAATATTTATAATATTTCAATTCTGACAATTTTTTCATTATTTCTTTTAATCACAATGTATTTTTACTCGTTAAATTAATTACAATTTTGAGACAAGTAGTTGCAGGTAAACTAGATTCCAAATATTTATATAAAGAATCTCCCAGGAGACATATGCTACATTATGCGACTTTAAATTAGTTGACCATTCGTTGGTGCAGTATTAACTGACTTCTGCAGGACTTTGCCTTATCCAAAGCATAACATTATTTGTTTAATAAATATAAATGATTAATTAACTATACTTGACATTTTATTCTTTCTGTGTAAGTTCAGGATATTCTGGGATATTTACGATTATAGACTTTTCTTAAATAACAAATATGATATTGTAGTCGATCATCACTATCACTTCTCAGGGTTCCTGATCACCGCAGCGTGCACTCCCCACATTTTCTGCTTGTTAGTTCTAGTTGCACTGGACTGTGGAGTCACATGGATTTACACTTCTCGCCGCAACTTCCTTGAACGCTTTCCACCTTGCTTGACTTTTCACCACGGTTCCAGGATTCTCTGTACTGTTTGTACGAGCTTTGCAGAGAAAAACGAATATTTTTTTATAAAATTTTTGTGTTGTGTATAAATATACATATAATAAAATACTTAAATAGCTTATTCAAAAAATAAAAAGAATAATTTTTGTTCTAAGTCAGGTTTAAAGTTTTATAGTTATCTCTACAAATGTCTCTCGTAACTTCAGCTTTATTGTTGTTCTGTGTATACTGAGGTCTATTGTATCACGTGATGACCTTTATTTTTCCGAGCACTCTACTTTCTGAATTACTTAAATAAAACTTTACTATCAATTTATTAAATTGGTAAAGAGAACTTAAGTTGGAGCGTTTTCAAAATTCATTATATATAAATTAAATATGAATTTATCAGTTGCTACATCAAAATAACATCAGCGCATAGAATAGTAAAAATATTGTATTTGTAGTTCAATTTGTACTCCGCAATGTAACATTTAACCCAAAATCAAAGTATATAGAGGCGCGCGATGTGGCCTCGCTACCGCGCCTCTTGATATAATTTCATAATCAAAATGAACAATAAACAAATATTTATGTCATAATTTTCAAACGCGTATAAGCACGCACAATTATCTACAATTAAGTGAAAAATTTTTAGCAGGCAACAAATTCCTTCTCCAGCAGTTTTTATTTTCTCAGTCAAACAAAGATTAGTTTTCACTAATTTTTTAAGTAAAAAAGGGGGTGAAAATAGCTTGTGCATTGCAAAAAGATATATGCACAATTAATAAAAAAAAATAAAAAAAAATTGTGCCACGAAAGAGCACGTCGCGATAAGCCACGCTGGAAGTGAATGCACGTGTGATGTTCCAGTTCATAACTCGAAACCTCGTTAAGGAAACTTTGAGGCACTAATGAATAAATAAAAAAATGGTAAGTGGGTTAATTAGGTGCAGCAGATGTAGCGCGAGAATAAGTGTGCAAAGAAGAGGGGCTGATGCCTCCGGCAGGAGGTTGCGATGGATATTCCCGAGCATGCTTGCTAAAGCCGGAACGAAGAGTGAGGGGAGCGAGTTAAGTTCAATTCGCGTCCATTAAGGGAGGGAAGATTGAAGATTAAGCGAGGAGACGGGAAATGCGGGCCCTTAAGCTCGCCGCCGACGTTGCCTGCCTGATCTAACTAAATGGAATGAATCTGCTCCGATGCGGAGGAGATCGAGGCAGGAATATAACGCAGTTACTGCGGACAGACCGCGGGAGCCTCCAGGTCCGTCCATCCTTCATCGCTGCACGAGGAACAGATGCTGCTGATCCCACTGTACTCGTTTTAACACGGGATCCACATGATATTAAAATATCATCTTTCATTAAGTAACTACCCTCTTTATGAATAATACACGCGGGACACTTTGCAAAAGTAAGAAACGCTCTTCCATTGACGAAGTTACGAAAGTTGAAACAATTACCTTAAGGTTGTACCGGCATGAGTTTTGTTTTATGACTGTGGCAGCACTACTTCTTATAACAAAGCATTGGAAATAGTGCCAACCAGAGAGATAAAAATTCACATTAGTGATACGAGTCGAAATTGAGTATGCGAACAACGGCAACGTTGC
>JAWWEN010010041.1:0-24782 GCA_035582955.1 Sycophila texana | reverse complement strand
ATTATGTCACATATTTTACACGAGGGACTCGAACAAAGCTTGTCCTAATGATTTGCGCATTTTCACAAAACATTGACATTTCTCACAATGTAAAAGGGCAAAAACCACTCACTATAATAAAAACTGAGTCTAGACTGCCTTAATTTTTTGTCGCTCTTTTATGTTCTATGAAATCAACGTCGAGTCATCGATGAAGAAATATTCTAGATTACGATAAGATCGTAACGTGGTATTATGGATGAAAAATTATCTCGTCGGACAAAAATAATTCAAGTTAACGCTTATTCAAAAAATTTATATAACACACGACAAGGTCAGGTCATCACCACACCGCTTCTTTACTTCCTCACTTTTTATCCCAAAATTAATTTAAGAAGCACAACCTAATTAACTACCAACGCAAAAATATTTCGCTTCAGAAATGCGTGAGTAGATTTCAACATTTATCTTCTCGCTACCAGAACAACAAAAATCAATTCACAATTTAATTACTCCCACCCAAAGAAAGATATCCACCGATAAATGCGAAAATATAACACAAACACTCAACATTTTTACATTCAACACGCAACCAGAACAACAGCAATGCGCTTGCTTCCGCAAAATCAATCCGCAGTTTAATTACTCTCGCGCAAAAACGTTTTTACAACCAAGGAAACGTCGAAGCCGAGAGCAACTGGCGCAATTTACCTTTTTGCGACCGGGACTCGGCTGGCTAGGCTGGTACTTGTCGGCGATACCGAGGAGGCAGTCATCGCACCTGCAGTACCGGTTGCTCCCTGAGCCGGAGTCGTTGGAGAGGAGGGAGCTGAAGGTGCTGGCGCTCGTCTGACTGTCCATGGAGTCGGTCCTGAGGAGCGTGGATTTCGGTCTGATTCGCCTCGGTTGCTGCGCCTCGTCGATCGACTGCTGGCCATGCTCCTCGCTTACACTGTGCCGCTCCATCTTCACCAGCAGCAGCTGCTCCATCAGGTTGAGGGTCGGCGAGACCGGCGTAGTCGACACGCCGCAGCTCGACTTCTGGCAGCGGGGCGCTCCGCTCTTACCCTCGCTCTCCATCTTCTCCATCTAGGCGCACACCGAGATTGGCTTTATCGCGCAAGAGATAAGATGGTCTAAGAGCTCGGCTGAGCGGCGAGTGCACGATACTACGAAGATGACGAGCGATTGTTCGTAGGTTGGGATTATTCTTTTTGTAAAGATTTTTCTTGGAAGTGTGAATGATCGATTCGTCCTCGAAAAATGTGAGACTTGCGTTTAGAATGTTTATTTTAAATGTCGCATACTTATTGAGAAAATCTGAAATGGTTAATTCACATAATGTCTGCAACTGGAAACATGAATTTGAAGTTTAATTTATGAATATTTACATGATCAACGTTAAAAGGCAGTCTGTTATTGAAGAAATTAAAAAATGGAGTAGTCCCGCATTTCTACAGCAAAAGTCGTTGACTTATTCAATATATTTGTATAATTGCGTGATTTTTGCGTTAAAAATACAGATAATCTTATATCTGATTTTAAAAGTCAAACACTTATTGGATAAATGAGAAGTTTTGCGACGCAAAATATATGATTAGATTTTAAATGCGAATGCCACATTTTCAGATGGAGAGTAGGAGTTTAACTTGAATGTTTTCTTTACCGAAAGCGCTATTACTGCGAAATTTGCAAAATAAATATTTTTCTAATCTGACTATCTAAAAAAGTAGATTTCATCGTTTAAATAGTGATTATTATTTTTTTTGTTTTGTTTAATGTTGAATTAATTAATTTAAGAGCGATTATTTTGTTTCTATTACTTTTAAACGTCGTATAATATTTACCTCAAGTAAAAAATTAAATGAATCATACATTATTATTTAAAAGGCAATATAAATAAAAATTGTAAATTTGAGAAGATTTTGCATAAATTAATTTTTAATTGGCGAATTCATTTATTTTCTTCTTCAATCACTGCTATATTTTCCTCGTGAGAATAATAAACAGCCCAAAACAACGTGTATTAAGTCAGTAGTAACCTCGGCACTCATTAAATCATTATAGTAACCTCTCGGTCTTTTGTGCGATAAAATTTTATGTTGCCCAGTTTGTTGAAAAAGAAAAAGAAAATATTATTTTTCCTTTTATCACCGTGCCTTTTGTCTTCAATTAACATTGTACGACTTACTCGCGCGTTCATTAAAATTCATTCCATCACGTACGAAACGTTCCCTCTATCTAAAGAATAATTTTTCCATTCAAAAAAAAAAAGTAATGAAAATTGCGGGCTCAAATGAAAAAAAAAGTCCGCCCGAAAATCCGCCAACCGTCGACTAAAAAAAAAGGTGCTTAGAATATTTGATCGCTCGAAAAAAAGTGCAAACACTTCGCGAAGCTGTACTGTTTCGTTTGTCCGTCGTGTAAACACACTTTGCATAGAGCGCGTCAGCCGTTGCGTCTTTTCGTGCATCGAGCGGCGTTTCCGCCGATGATCGTGCGGGCAGGAGGAGGGGACAACACGCCTGTTCTCCGCGCAGTCCGGCAGAAATATTATTGTCAATTGTTGTTTTTCATTTTTTCTTAGTCGAACCTACACAATTTAAAAAAACAAATGATACTTCTATACGGCAATGTCGTAAATCACTTGTCGCCGGACGGATTTTCTTAAACAATCCCTGCCGCGACAAGCAGCGTGGCTGTCTCGTAAATTGTTTCAATTTTTGCGCCTGGCGATTTTCCAAATCGACCGTAGACCGATTCTAAAGCTCTGTTCTGCTCTCGGAGATTTTTTTAAATTTAATTTTTACTGCATTTTGCATTAATATCGTATTTGATTATTCAAAGACAATTTTTTAGGTAAAACTTACAGTACAATTTTCACAATAATCAATGGATCGCATGCCTAACTTTATACAAACTATATAAAAATATGGCAATATTCTTTTTACAGCAATGTGTGGTAATCTTTAATAAAAAAAAAATAGAGCCTAGTTTCAAAATAACAATTACTAACTTTTAACTGAAATTATCTGTCTAATAATCAGTAAAACTCCTATTCTCGTATATTAAAATAAAAGAGCCCTCATAATGCGGAAAAATGAAAATCCCGATAAATCGCACCGTTTAAATAATTAGTAAACTTAGTCTCTTCAAGTTCAACCGCGTGTGGTTCTTCATTCAGTCGCATTATGAGAGAACAAAAACAAAAGCAACTTCTGTCACACTTCCAATCTTCAAAAAGAACAACCAACCAATTCCTCCCTTAATAAATATAAATAAAAAAACGAATCCGCAAAACGTACACGAAAAGACGCAAATATCAAAAGAAGCACTTGATAATTGGTACAAAAAAAATTACGGGAGGCTCGGTTTAAACGTCGCGTCGCTTCCGGCCGGTCGTCATTCCTCCGTCGAGTGGATAGACGCGCCGCGGCTTTTCGGAGCGAACTGAGAGCCGAGCGCCGCTCGGCGCACGCACGAGGCCGAGAAGCCTGCTCCCGGCCCCGCGCCTATACACTTGCGACGCGCTCTCGAAAAACCGCGAGCGCGGGGGCTTCGCCGTCATTATTTTTTCCCCCCGCACATTTTCGTTGCTCGCTCTTTTTCGGCCGCTCCGAAAATCGTTCATCGGCGCTTCGCCTCTGTTGAGCTTTCAATAGATTTTTCTCTCGGCATTTGCATGTCCCTTTCAGATTCGAATTCTATTTGATCGGTCTATACCTATATCGCACTCTTCTTTTTTTCTTTTTTCTTTTTTTCTTTTTTTCTTTTTTTTTGTTAAGTAATAGTGTGGCCGTTCGAGTGCGATATACTGCGAGTGTGATGTTGGCGACAAAAGAGTACGTGCGAAGTGGACGTTTTAAATTTCGTGACGCCAGTAGTGCATTTTCCGCAAATTGAACATGCGAAATTCTCTACCGTATACACAGCGAAACATCGGATCGGATAAATTTTTCGGTGGTCAATCAAAATAATTTGTTTAACTCGATGAATCAATGAATCTTTACACGATGAATGGGAGTTTTTTTTTTTTTGTTGAAACGTACCCGTCACATCGCGACCTTCGGAAAACAAACAAAGAACACTTTTGTCCAATTCGCCAATGCAAGATCAAATTAACATTTTTTTTTTTACACAGAGAGGTTCGTTCAATACAATAAATTCTAAGAGATCAGTAGGTACATATATTTTTCTCCGACGGCAAAAGAATCACCCAAGGTCGGCATTTTTTGTATTGTAAATATTTTCACAGTAATAATTACGAATGTAACTTTCAATATTCTTTTTTTTTTACGCGAATCATTGTGACGTATGTTTTTTTGCCCGCCCAATGACACGATTAAATAAATAAATGTTCGAGAGCTGTAGGGGAGTGACAAAAGTAAGGCGCGCGGTACAATTCGCCGGGATTGATAAACGACCGAGTGACATTGGCGTGGAGAAAGCAACGGGGGAAAATTGCACAATTCGAGGTATATTAATCCTCGCGCGAACTCGCGGTGTCAAGCCTTTCTTGAGCCGTCGTTAATCTTTCTTTTGGATTTATATGTCCTTTGTACTTTGATGTTCTCTACATTCTATCTTCGTATGTGTAGATATACATTTCATTTTGGGCTTTGAAATTTTTTTTACATTGCCATTGACGATGGATTCACTTTCTGCTAACGATAAAACGATTTTTTTATGGCGAGTAGAAAGGTTTTATTATTTGTTTCATCATGAACGAAGCTTCTATATTCTAAATAAGGAAAAAAATTGTATAAAAAATGATGTATCTTTGATTAAAATAATAAATGTTTTAATTACTAGCAATACAAATTCTGTTTAGTTCATAAAAGCATTTTCTTTTTTAAATTTATTCTTAAAGAAACGTTTGGTACTAAATAACAGATCGTGGATACAAAAAATCATTTTTGACAACAAAATATTTAATATAATTCTTAAAATATTTAAAAAATTGAATGAAATGTTTCACAATACCCTGTCGTTAGTTTTTTTTTAAGAGAGGATAAATAATTATAATAAAAATGAGTTAATAACAAATGCGTAATAAAAATCAGTTGCATTCAATAAGTACATTAACCGTGAAAAAAAAGCTGGTAAGTCGTCAAAATTAATAAGACCATTCAACTCGCGCACAAATGGCCACGTACAGCCATGTAAAACCAGCAACTCATCCAGGCGGTACTATACACCGATCCCGATAAAATCGTCATTATCGCCACCTCCATATATTATCATCTCGCGTTCGTAAGGAAAATGACAGGTTACTTGGACGCAAATTACGCTCTCAGCGGGTACGAAAAAATTTTGATTGAACGGACGGGTAGTCTATTTTCTCGCTGATGAAACCGGTCCCTTGCCCCTTGAATTATGTGCCCGGGCTGCTTATCAGCGCCAATCTCTCAATGCGACCAGCGAAAATTCCGCGTATTTTAATTAACACAATTTTTTTCGTAATCTCCCTCTCCCCCGATCGCGAGATCGATATCGTGTCCTGGGGGCCTTGGGACAAATATATGGGATTTCTACAACTGTTTGTTTACGCGACGATCGTTTCTCTTTACTACGTGATTGAATGTTGCACTCCCCACAGTTGGTTGGGATTCAATGGTGCCTTGAGTGTTGGATAGAGAAAGGAGTGGTAATTTTATTTTTAGATTATTGTGTATCGCAAATCTCGCTTTGACGAGGGCCTATTCCAGATTTGACATTGCAGATAAATCGCTATTAGTTTATGGGTCAGTCGCTTAAGTCGAACAATCAAAACATTGGAAAAGAATTTCTTGGCGATAATAAAAATTTCGAGGGCTAAATCAATGTGACATTCTGATATTGGAAATTGAGTATCCGAAAAATATTTTAATCTAGTAGAACAGATTTTTATTTAGTTTTACTATTATACGTATTATTACTACTCTGTGTAATTTATAACAAGCAAATGGTATTACCAACATTTATCCCGAGTGAAAAAAAATTCTCTTCCCGTGGGTATACATGTAAAATTAGAAACATCTGTTTCTGAGAGAAAAGAACCGTGCGAAAAATAAACAATTTTATGAGAATGAGTAACCGATCTATTCTAGATTTGATAGAGTGAATACAAATTGAAACATTGAGAACTTAGTTTACGACCTGATTTACTTACTGAAATAATCAAAACATTGCGAAAAGAATTTTAAATTGCTCGAGTGAAATCCTTTCAATTTGAAGAATCTGCTGCGAGAAAGAAATACATACCCCTTGTCAGAGAATTCGAAACACAAACAGCGAACTGAATAAACATGAAACACTGACAGAACCAAACTTTAAAAACTAGCACCCTCTTTTGTAGAACAGATATTTACAGAAATTAAACGGTATTAGTTTATTTAGTTTGAAGCACTCAAAACACCAGAAAAAATTCCTCAAGACGTGTGAACAAAACCAAAAGCATGTGTTGCGAAAGAAAAATACACGGATCATCGCCGAATTCGAAAGAATAAACACTGGAGAGTAAAAAAAGTCTCGCGAGGCCTGCGCTGGAAAAACACATAGGAAATTGAAGGAAACGCTCGCTCCGGATATTGCGCCAGTCCCGCGATATATCCTACTCCCACGCCGCTCGGGCAATTTCGCGTGTTCAAGGACAAGCAGACGCGTATCTCGTTTTTTCTTACAGCACAAGCTAATGTTATTCCGCGTGCATTCCGTGCACGCCGCGTTCTCGCGATACACGTGCTATTGTCTCGATCGCTATCGCCAGTTTTCTCCGAGCAGAAAAGAAGTGCTTATTTTAGTCGCTTATTGAAATTTTACAAGACATCACTTGCGGTAGTGAATTAAATTCTTTGTTTCCTTTTTATCCCGCGATCGTTGACGATGTCGGTTGGAATCTGATTGCGGTAACTGCGCGCGCACCTTCCTCGTATGTTCCACTGCCATCGAGACAGCGTATCATTTACTCTTGACGGCTTATGACGCACATGCGAAAATTACAGTTACGGATAAATAATTTTTTTTTTAAACATTATTCTTGTCGGGAGACGTACACAAATGTTCGTGATATAATTACATTTTTTTCGTTGATATCAAATTGACACACTTTTTAATCTCTTATTCAATTTTGTTTAAAAAAAAAATGTCATATAAGTGAAATTCTATTAAGCTAGAGGATTTCTTATATAATACCGTTAATAACAATCTTAGACTATTAATTTTCTCGTTATATAAGTTGCTGGTACTGGAATTAAATGTTTCTAATTCTCGAATAAATAAACCTTGTATAATGATTCGATTTCTTCGGCCGAAGAACATACAGTTGCCAGTGAATGAATAACAAGCTTTATCCTACTTATTTACAAAAAAAATGGAACCCTTACACTCCACTTAATTGGCAAACAAGGCAAACTTCAATTAGACAATCGAAAAAAAGCATTTCGCGGTGAAAGAGAGAAAAAAAGAATCGCTAGGCGCACAGCTTACGCGACGATCGCCATAAAAGCTAAGTTCGCGATGAAATAGGATCGAAGGCTTGGATGATGGCCGATCGGCGGTGGCGGGATGGCCTGTTACTTAAGAGCCGCTGCTGGGGCACTTGCCCAACTCGTGATGCCCAAGCTCGGCGTTCACGCACGCCGGCTTTTATGGGACCTTTAGCCGAGTGTTTTACAAGAGATCGAAGAGTTAGGAAGTGCGAGAAACGCGGGAAATTAACATTCCCTCCGTGGGCGCAGGTCGTGATTTATGTAAGAAACTGACGTGCCGCTGCTCGTTATTATGGGGTTTTCATATTGACGTTGCGGATGATCGTTTTTAAATACGTAACAAAATTAGAGTTCAATAGAATTACAAGTTCGCTATAAAACTCACTTTAGAAGTACTTAATTGTAGGAATGACCAATGCTTATTTAACCACTATCAGAAATCCCATTGACAATAAATCCATTAGGCATTTACATCTTTCTTGAAAGTTTAAATATTTTAAGATCAATTATAACGTTATAAGATAGATTAAAAGAATTTAAGTAAATTACATAAAACGGAATTGAGATCACCACGTTATTAAAAGTAAAAATTACATATTGATTTTGCCTTTTGGAAAATATTAATTAAGGAATATCCTTCAATTACATTTCATAAAAAATAACTTGAAATTTTAATTGAAGGTAATGGTTATTAAAAGAACTTTTTTTAATAATCGTTTTAAGTTTAAATTAAAATACCAAAATAGAACGAGTATTGCACGATAATTTTTTAATCTTCATTCCAAAAGTAATTGTCGGTATCGAAGATTAATTGCAGATAATTACAGACTCTCAATCAAAATTTATCTCGTACATTTAAAATTCTTCGTTGTTTTAACAACTACTTTTATAGTGCAAAAGCTGTGGAATACCCTTAAGAAAAATTTGCGCAAGTTAACTCGACTCAAACGAGCAAAAGGTGAAAGAGAATCTGCGATTGAGTGTATTAACCTTGTTGGTTAGAGGCACGCCACTTAATTTCAAATTCCCACTTCGTTAGAGAGCGAAGTCCCGCATTGCGAATGAAAAATTTCCCGAGTCCACCTGAAGTCATATATATATATCGCTCTTTTCTCTCTTAACTTACGTAATCTAATTAAAAAAATGTTATATTTTATTTTTAATTTGAACCCATACGGGATTCATTTATTTAGCAATGAATTTTCTATGCACTCATTAAATTTAAGGAAGAGATTTTTACTCAATGAAAATAACGTATATTTTCATGAGTTCATTTGCAATGCAGAAGATTCAGCTTTATGCAGCATTAAAAAAGTAATTTTTTACAAAATAAACAAGCTCATAATTTGTGCTATAATAAACCTGCCACTATGTGATCAAAAGTTCATCGCTTGGACTTCCCTGAAAGTTTGATATTCCAATTTCGTAAAATAAACGTCTGGACGTTTTGTCAATTTCCGATGACGACTCACTTCACCTCGCGTTTATCGTAACTCTCCATCTGGCGGTTTAAAAATCGCAATGGTTTTTTTTTTGCGAGGCCACCGACGAAAAGGAAGCTTACTAACGCCTGCTTTGAGGACCACTGGGTCAAGGCCCTTTGAATTATGGGTTTTTTCTCCAAGTTCAATACGAAAATATCGGTCCCGACTGGCCAAAAATATGAATCTTGCTCCAAAACTTGTACTTGAGTTACTTTGGTACTGAACCAAATTAATGGCATTCTTTAATTAAGGCAATTTATTTTAATTCAGTATTTTTTTTTGCTAATTAATGGATTTTTTTTAAGTCAATGATTTTATGTTAAAAAAATAGTAGTAATTCTCTTTAATAAAAAGTATAATTACTTATTTTGAACTTATCAAATTATTTTGATATTATCGTTTAGTAACTGAAAGTAATCAAGATTATTGACGTAAAATTTGTTAATATAAAAACATTTACATTTCCGAAATTAACAATTGCCCGACGTTAATTAAATTAACTAAACTTCCCTATATTCTATATTAGAAATAAACTGATACTAGTTCGTTTTCATTGAAAAATTAAATCACAAAAATAACTAATGTTTAGCTTAGAAACAAAATTTGCAAATGCATTTTGCAACAAATCAGGACATAAGTCGATCGTCGGCTCGACACGATTATAAGTTTTCGATCGCCGCATGTGAATTCCGAATCTCTGAATGAACGAAGCGGCGGCAAATGAATGAGTGAAAAAAAAATGAAGCATAATTATCGCGAAGGACAAGAACGCCTCCGGGCTACCTCCCAGTGTTCCAGATCAACCGCTTGTAAATTTCACCGGGTTTTTTCTTTCGCCAACTTTTTATTTCTGTTTTCGTTCGAATCGCAATGATCAGCTGGGATGCATTAATCATCCGCGCTTGAATTAACTAAATCTTTGCATGAGCCGCGAGCGAAACTCTTTAGGACAACTGGACAAAAGTATTTACTGAATTTTTAATACTAGTTAAATGCGTGTGTGGTAATATTCCGAGAACTCTGTAGTTAACTTTAATCTGCAATAAACGAATACATTAAAGTTTAAAGTTTAAAAATTGACAGATTTAATTATTAGTTCATACATTTTTTTTTATTTTTGATGAACAACTCTACAACGAGGGTTTTTTTATGTGCAGAACTATTTCCTCAATTGCTTAATTCTGCGAACGGATAAATCGTTGCAACAATTAGATCACTGCTTCGCATGTTACATCTTTAAAACACATTTGCAACACACTTATTTTTTGCGATTACCTCACTGACATTATTTCGCTTTGTTTTAAAAAGATAAGTATTTTACTAACGTTTCTATAAAAATAATACAAGGTATATTTGAAGCAATAAACTTTAAACTTATGTCCAGATGTTCCAGTTAAGATTAAATTGTCACTCAAACCGGAAAGTGAAAAAGTCAAAGTCAAAATGCAAATGACTGTAAGTCCGATCTGATATCAAATTAAAAAAAAAATCCAATAAGATATTTGATGGCAACTAAGTATATCGTCATTTCATTCAGAGATAAACCGTCCATTCGAGATTTCGAAGTTTTGCATAATATTGAACTCATTAAATCAAGAGAGGCGTTGTTCATCGACATATTATACATATTTATAAGTTCGTACTACGTATAACGGCTTTAATTTAACAAGAGTCTAGATCGATAATACAGGAATTATCAATAAAAATAATTAATCATCATTTACGACTTTCAACGCCATCAATTTTTTAAAGAATCACTAACGTAATTACTATTATTATGCAATTCATGTCAATGGAATGATAAGAGTAACAATAGATATGTCACGTAAAACGATTATTCCATGACACAAGTAAATAGTAAAAATCAACTTAAAAAAAAAAACGCTTTATCATAGTCATACATTTGATTGCAATTTCTGTTACTCTCATGAAAATAACTAAATAAATAGAAATGATCTACTTATTAATACTTCTGTTTCCTAAGTATGTTAAACTCACGTCAATAATACTAAACTATTTCGTTCCGTACAAACCAGTAAGTAAGAAGATAAAAAAGGAGATCAGTTTTAAGATCTCGCGTTTTCAGAGTCGACAAAGCATCCCTGAGTGTAGTGGATAAACCAGTTGCGAGCGTAGCACAAGTTGAGAGAGGAGTGCCCGCGCGCTGAATTACAATGTGCGTTTACGCGCTCGTTAAGCCGAAAACAGTCGATGTGTAGTACGCGCGGTACCGGATCGCCGGTCCGATAGGCAAGACCGGCTCGCGTAGGAAAAAAAAAAGACGTGACGCAGGAGGCGCGTCCTTGTGCTTTAGCGCGCCGCCTCTTTTTTTGTGTGAGAATTCAATTGACGAAAATTGGCGGTGCGATTGAATTTAAAGTCGCTCGCTGTGGGACTATTCTGAAAGCTATATTTGTAAAAATAAAATTAAGAAGTTTGTACTTTGGGAAACTAGTTTCTAAATGATTATTTGATAACTTCAGGTTGTGTTCAAGGTTATTTTCTAGTACCATTTAGTCATCGATTTGAGTATATATATTTAAAAATACGAGTATCAATATTTACAAATAATTTTAAGAAATTTAATGGATTTTTTTTAAATGTATAGAGTATTTACGGTACCCGCCGCTTGTTAATGCGATAAATGTTAAGTTTAAAATTTAATGTTTTTTTATTTATTTAGTTCGGCTTTTAAATAAATTTAACAGTTTTTTATAATAAATAAATTATTATCCCCCCTAGCAAATATATTTTCATAATGTAAATTTTAGTAATTTCACTAAAATGTACAATAAATATCTGAATATGCCTATAATACGATTTACTCCAAAATATAATTCCGCGAATTATCGATTGCAGACCAATTGCAATTGTTTTCTTCAAGATTATCTTAAGGTAAATTGGTCTATTTGTATGTCACTCGAGAATCAATAACTTTCATCGATTTTGATTTGCTGAAAGTATCGACTACACACGAATGACAATCGCTCTCTTAACGGTTTTGTTTTCATGTTACGATCAAAGAACAACGAAACAAAACAATGTAACAGTTGATAAAATCTCAAATTTTAAAGCTAATAGATACTAAAATCGCTTCACAAATTCACTATTAAATCGCAAACACAAATGTTTGATCACCTAATAAGCAAGGCGCACATCATTAAGAAAAAATGAATCGCAGGTAACAAATAAACGCGCAGTATTGAAAAAAAAAAAAAAAAACTGAAAGAGACTCCTCGGCTCCTGGATTATCACGCAGTATACATTAGCGAGAAGTGTGTATAGGCGCTTACGCACTGAAATAACAGTTTCGCGCATAAATTCAATCGGCACTCGGGCGTTTCGCTGATTAACGGCGTCGACGCAGTGATGATTTGTTTCGCAGTCCTCTTATTGGATGTGAGAAAGATCGAACATTAGTCATCGATGCTTCTTAGCTGCATTCGAAAACTTGTTTTAACCAGTCCGCCAACTGCTTTTGTTCCTTCAGCTTTTTTTTTACGATCTTTTAATTACTGAGTGCGCTTTAATGTTTAATTGCCGCTACCAGTGATGACTTCGAAACGTTTATCTTTGCTAATAAAGCGTTGATTCCATCGATAAATAATTATACGACGATTAAGTTGAAGTTACAATATTTCATTACAATCATTCGCTACAGGTGCTTAGACTTCGTTAAATGTATATCTTCAGGGTCGAACATAATTTCTTGACAAGTACACATTACAATAACATAACGACGATGAGCCAAAAAAGGGTATAAGTTTATCCACTGGAGTAACAAGTACAAAAAGCAATCTATCGTACCGACTATGGCAGCACCGTTACTCCTGCCTTTTGTCGGCAGATGGCGAGTCGGTTTAAAAACAAAGGTAAAAACAGCATAGACAAACTCACCTGTGATCGCTTGAGCGGCCGTAGTTCGGTGACCTCGAATTCATCGCCGCTGAGGCTCGAGATCGTCGAGCAGTCCGAGATTTTGCGAGCCGGGGGAATGTCAAGGAGTTCGAACGTCGTCGTCGCAGTCCGCGCCTTCTCTTTCTCCTCTGACGTAGTTGTCGACTCCTCGCACTCGGCGGTCGGCTTCGTGTAGTACGGACTCGCTGAGGCCAGGCAAGAGTTTCGCCGACTGCCGCCGTCGTTTATGTGCCTGTTGTTAACAGGCGAATTCGACCTCTTAGTTTTTATTTTCATACATGAATCATAAAATCATTCTATAATTCTTTTATACTTCTTTTCTTCGTTTGTTGGCATATTTATAAGGCTGAGAAACCATTTTCTAATACAGTATCTTTTGAATTGAAAATTTAGGTTTCTTTTGTTTGATAATTTTGAAAAGCTTTTACAAACCTGATGACGCTTGAAAGAAAAATAGTTATAACATAGACTGTTATATAAGTAAAAAAATTATTTAAAAAAAAAAAATCTTTTTTAACGGGTTTGAAAATTAGTAGATTAATGTGCTACCTTGAAATGTTTAAGCTTGCAGGGCCGATGCAGAGGCAACACGAGTCGGAGTGTCTGCGATGACGGCATACTTGAAGCATGTGGTTCTCGAGGCTCGCCGTAATATCGTGAAAATCTCGGATCTCGTCGCAGTCGAGACAGGAACAGCTGCTCGCCTGACTTGGACTGGCACTGTTGTGATCCAGCTTTTCTAACTCGGAGTCGCTGCGCTCGAATCTCTCGTCCAGGTACGAGTAGTCGGAGTAATCGCTGACCACGACACTCGGGGTGCGCCAGTATCTCGGCCTACCCTCGTTTGACGACTCGCTTTCCACGCTGTCACCTAGAATCAGAAAAATATTAGTAAGGGAAAAAAAATGAAATATAAAATATTTGATTTTTGCGACTTTCAAAACTTTTTAACAAACATTGAACTATGTTGTTTGTAACTCTACAGTTCAATGTGTATCTGTACGAATTTCGTCGTAATTTAGTTATTCGAATATACCTGACCTTACTTCGATTATACTGAATTCCGTATAGAAGTTACTCAAATTCTTTAAGCTAATTCATAATTTAATTTCGATTATTTCAAGAAAACCTCGATTGTAAGAAACTAAAAATTAATTGATTGCAATGCAGAATTCTGAAATAAAAAAAAATTAATAAAACAATCTTTAAACTATACTGGACGTAATATTGCGATGCAACAAAGACGATCCCCATTGTCTCTACCGTTTATCCATTGTTGAATAAAAATTCTATTAAAGTGGAAATTTCTTTCCTAACGTAGCATAGCAAAGTATTCTTTACAAAATAAACTGAAAAAAATAAAGCATTAAAAAATGAAAAAAACAAACATTTTAAAATAAAAAAAATAAAAAGGAATAAATCTAAGATAAAACAAACGATAAACTGACCTTTATTCTGATCGTCATCGCTGAGAACAGCGCTGTCGGAGCTGCAACACCTGGTGACCCTGAGCTTCTGCCTCCTGACGTTCAATGCGAAGTCTTCCTCGCTGGTAACCGCGGAGTCGATACTCCAACACCTGCTGACGGAGCCGCGCTTGCGTTCGGCATCAGGCTCGATACCCTCATCGCTCATCGGGCTCTTATTTGCGGACCTCGCTACCGGCATCCGCGAGTTGAACTCGTCGTAGCGCTCGCCAGCTTCCGTTGACGGCTCTTCGCCGATCGACTCCTTCGACTTCATCGTGCGATGCTCGACGCTGACTGCTGCTACTGCTGCTTCCGCGTCTACCGCTGGTACTTCGTTAGTCCGATGGTGGTGTCATGCTTTCCGAGTGGTCAGGCTGCACTGGGACACCTGTAAAGTAGTGACGATTAGTTAAGAGTATAAGGTTGCAGAAGAAAAAAATAATTATTTTATACTGAAAAAAAAAAAAAAAAACAATTAAGGAAATTTTCTACATATAAATTCGCGAAGTTGTGGACCAGAATAGAGATATAATTTTGAAGATACGTCTCATTATTTATCGCATTGATCGAAATTTTTTAATTAAAGCAATTTAGTGTTTAAATATAACATTATTCAGTACTTTACTAATCGCGAAATAGTTCTTTTTTTTTTTTTTTTAAATCTGAACTATGCTAGTATTTACTGTGACCTACAATACTCCTTGAATTCTATTGAAACTATATTCATTAACAATTGTTAAAAGGTGCACGTGAGCAACGGTACGTTTTTTAACGTAAAGAAAACATGTTTTATGCTAATAGGTCAACCTATCCGTTAATTGCACTAAAAAGTGGCTTTGTAGTACTGCAACGTGAAGGAAATTTACGAACGAAGAATTAAAGCACTTTAAAAACCATTAGTACAGTAATCGATTTTTTAAACAAACAATATGCACCTACGTTACAATAATTTATGTTTTTCGTTTCACTGAGAATAAAAAAGCATTGCGAAACGAGTAGGACTATAAAATCTATCTGCCTACTTGCGCACATAACGCTTTGACAGTGGTAATATTTTGTCGCGTATAAAAAAAAAAGTAAGTGGCAGCGTCTTATCTTGTTCTCATTCTTGCTTCTTTTTTTAAATGAAAATATTGCAATTTCCGACTCATTTTGAATAATAACTGACCTAATTCTATTGCGAATAAATACCGGAAAAGCAATAAATTTTCTCGTTTAACTGAGAAAAAAAAGCGGGAGTATCGAGGTCGGCGATGCATCCAACGGGGAGTGCGTAGTTTATTTATATTGTTCATTAAATGTCCAAATATTTACGGCGCGATTGTGCGAAATTTATTTATATTTCGCGTGTAAACTGTGTCGACGCGAGTTTCGCGAAATCCGAGAGAAGCATCAAAGCCGAACAGTAAGACAACAAAAGATTTTAATTCCGTCACGTAGGAAATACTCCTATAAGTGCCTCACGCGTTCTCCATTCGGCTTTTGCCCCAACCCAGATTTTTTCAACGCTGTATGTAAGAAGCACCGCAGATGGCCTATAAATAAAAATCACTCCATGCGACTGGAGCAGAGATTCTCCTGTAACGCCGTTCTAAACTATTCTCGTTTTATTAGCAACGCGTACATCTATTTCTACTCCAAATAAATCATCAAAGATTTTAGAAACTACATTAATGCACGTTAAACTTTTCGTTTTAACTAAACTACATCAATTATTGTCCATCTAATCCTTTATTTATAGAAAAAACAGATGCGCAGACTAACTTATAAATCAATCCCTGGTATACTCCTCGCCGCGCGACACAAATTTTACAACGTAAACGTAAACACGCTGATCTACCCCAACATCGGCGGAATTATTTACTTTACCTGAGGCAGTCATACACGTCCCGCTAATCCGCTCTAATTTTCTCCGGTGCAGCACACAGACACACATACACACACGCACAAAAGCGAGCACTACTCGCACACAGCGGAGCACAACTATCGCCGGGAAAACTCTAGAACACGGCGCTGGCCCTAGGCGTACACCTTAACCTCCAATAAGGGTAAAAAGAAAAGAAGTAACGCGCCCTTTCGCGTGACAATCTCTCGTACAGGGTGAGATTCACGCGAGCGACGAGTGGATGCGGAGATGCGGCGACGTGGAGGCAACAGTACGTCCGGAGCGGCTACGGGGCCCTTCGTACGAGGCGGTCAGCGCGTACATATTACGCGACGCTCGTCCTGCAGTACACTATATGAGCGATCGCGTGCGCCGAGTCGCGTGTGTACGACGCGCTCTCTGCTCCTGCGCCGCTCGCTCTCTCTTTCTCCGTGCCCGCGACGCGCTTCCGCCAATAGCGCGACGCTCTTGCGCTGACGTAGCGGGGTGCGAGAGGTGGGGGCGCGACGCCCGCACACCACCGTTTAGTAGAGCCTCCTGACACATGAAATAAAAAACAAATTTTATCTTATTTTATTGTAGATCGACGGAGGGTTTTAATTTCTTTCTCTTTGTTGGTCGATGGAGAAGATACGGGGGGCCCTGGATTTGATGTAATAATTATATGGGTGTACGCTTAGCTGAAATAAATTGATTTGTAACACTTTTGAAATTTTTAAAAAGATTTAATTTTGTCTTTTTTTTTGTTTGCCTTTACTTTATCTTTTACATGGTTGTAAGATTGAAATTGTTAAGAAAAAAGATATAAAATAAAGATAAAAAGAGACAACATCGAATCTCCTGTTTGAAAATTTTAAAAGTGTTTCGCAAGAATTTATTTCAAGTGAGTGTACACTGGGTACTCGTACAGTTTTGAAAAGTTAATATTCACTTGTAAATTGATTGATATTTATATTTTAATGGATTCATTATTTAATTTACTTTTGTTTGGAAATGTGGAAATTAATCTATGAATGTATGATCAAAATGGAATAAGTAGAATGTATAATAATATTTAAAGTACTAAATCAAATCTTTGAAAAGTAATTTCATTAAAATGAAAAGATAACGATCGCCACTTGCGTAAAAATTAACTTTGTAACTGACAGAATGTAATGTAGCCAGTTCAGCCTTAATTTGCAGTATTTTGCGTGGATTATGGAGAAATTTAATTTTCTTTAAGTGCTTTTAAAATTTTAAGTGTAATGCAATTATGAAACTGTATGTGCATTTCTCGAGGAAGTTCACTGCATGAATTATAAAGTTTGATTTTTATGTCACGAGTGTAATACAATCAGATACTTTTTGGCAAGTGTTTTCAATTAATTGTTTATATTTTAAGCTTTTAAACCGTTAAAAATTTATTGCAGTTATAAATTTTTGCTTGTTTCTTTAAGGCGCTTGAACACTTAAAAAAAATTACAATTAATTTCTCCTGATCGACATACGAAATTGTCGCATTAAGTAAATTCTAGAATTAGCCAATGAATTGTAGATCAACTCATTAATAAACGCTGCGACAAGAATTTCAATTACTCTAACGCACAATTTACATTCAAGATAGAAAAAATAGTGACACGTTTGTGATGCAACAATACGTAACAAAACCAATGCATTTAATTAATAGAAAATATTCATCTTTGACGAATAAAAAAATTGAAGTATTTTTATTTGAGAGTAGTATCATCAATTTGAATCACCGACAAAAGATGTAGAAAATCTCGGAGAAGACACTGGTTCTTTGAAATCCGAATGAGTTGCGGATACGTCCAAGGGACAAAAAAGATCTCGCGAACGCAGCTGCGTCTATTTGAGGATTTCGCCCGAAGCCGCGTGTATAGTAGATGCACCTTTTATTTTTTACGATCTTTATTACTGCTGCAACGAGGGGCCGCGATGCAGGCGAATATAGACTTCGGAGAAAACGCCGGCACCATTGAATTGTTTTCGAATTCCTCGCCGACGCGTCCTTTGTCTTACTTTATTGTTCCCTTGCTAACTGGGGCGTAAATCAGTCCGATGGGCCTTTCATTTGAAATTCCGAGCAATGTCATTTTTGCGCACCTTAAGCTTTTACGCTTACTTTACTGGTAATTCCGCGGCTCTTCAGCACGGTCGCGTGAACTTTTTAAAGTCTTAATGAAACGTTTGTTTGTTTCGTTTATTGGTTTAAGCTGAAACTTTTCTGAAACAAAAAAAAATAACAAATAAAATGTAATTGATTGACGTGAATTTTACAAAAAGTTTAAATCTTTTCATTCTACGTATTCATTCTACGTACTCTGATATAAACAATCTACAAATAAAAAAATTTTTAAGTTTATTTTACTTTGTCAAAATATTTGTTTGAGAGACCTCAAATGATATTTCATCGGGATCTCAAATGAAATTTGTCGTTTGGAATTCGTTTGGAATCTCTTAAGACTCTTTATCTATCGGTTTTATTGGAAAACCCCTGGTTGCTTCGCGAGTTCATTTTTTTTCCGTTTCGCGTATTCGCTCATGCTCGGTGCAACGTGAGCGAACTTGACATAGTTGTGGCACATATCCCCCGCTATAAATTCTCTTTTTATCGACTCACGTTGTTCCTCTTTACGACTTTTCGTCATCGTAAATTATTGTTTGTTAAATTGTTGTCGCGTTGCAGAATTCCGCTCTCGATCGCCTTCGAGCGATCATCCTGACATACCTTCGACATTTTCAATTAACTCCGATGTTAAAAAATGATGACCCGCGCCATTAAATTAAACTGCAAAAAAAAATATATGTATTTCAACACCCACCATTAAAGATTATGCAAACGGCGCGTCGGTTACTAATGCATACTTATTAAAATATACCATCAAACATTCCTTTTCATTAAATTTCAGCCCTCTAAAATTGAATGCCAGCCAAGAATCACTAAAATTACTAGTAAATCTTCAAAAAGGAGATCAGAAAGCTGCTTTTCACGGCTAATATTTAGATAATAGTTAGTTTATTTAAATTTTAAGATTGTCATATTAATTGCTCCAGTCTGTGATTCTTCCATTTATTATAATTATTATGTAAAGGACTTATTATAACTTTTTTTCTCAGTGTAATTTAACTTTTGGCATATAGAACATTTATAAAAACAAAAAAACAAAAAACAGCATTTTTTTATGGCAGCCGAAACGAACGTCGGATTAAATTGAGCGTTTTATGAGTAAAATAATTTCCGCGTGGCTCTCGAAATGCGGTCGCGGCTCGTCGGCCGGCGCGACCTACAGAACGAGCGCATTAATTTTCATCGCGCCGAAAAATCCTCCGCCACGCCGGACGCGCATTTCCGCGCGCCGCGAGCAATTCAGTCTGCCGGGAAGGTCGGGGGATGGTACGCGCCTTAAGGCCATGTGACGCGACTGTTTTGTTGAGGTTTGGGCAAAAACAACGTTGTTTTTCGTCTCGCGCGACTTATGTTAATATGTTGGTTAGAAATAGGGTGGCGGATGAAAGAGCGTTATAAAATTAAATTGAGTGAATTATTTATAAGCCGGTGATTATGCGACGCGTGTTTTGGAATCGTGTACATAAAAGTTATGTGATTCATTTAAGATGAGTTATTGTTGTTACGGCGAGATTTTTTTTTTTATAATGTCATTGTTTGTCGCTTACAACGATAGATTTTTTTATTTAGTTTACCCCACGTTGGATCGTCACGCATTGCATTCCACTTGTTCTCGAGGGAACCTGGAGTTGTTTTTACTGATTGGTATTAGTATTGAATTGTTTACAAAAAATTTATTATTAATTCGTTTTTCTTAAAGGCATTTTCAATTTATTGAATTCAGATGACGAAAGAATAAATAAATAAATAATTTGTAACGTACAGTAATCTTATTGTTTTTCAAGTTTCTGAGAAAATTTGATCCTTCGATTTAACGCACAAGAAAAATTTATTAATTCTCGTGCATTTTAATTAAAATTGAGTAAATTTTCAACTTTCGATCGTTAGTCTTTTTTAGATTTCAAAATCAAAACAGAATCGCGTGAGCTTGTGAGTATATTACGCAAAAATCGTGATTTAATCTCTGAACTTCAGTTGTCGAAATTTATGATTAACTTATATTTTAAGAAATCCTTATCGGAGACATACGTTTGCAAACTCAACACATTCACCGATTAATTTACGACTATAAAAGCCGAGTAGCGTAAAACCGCTCGAATAAAGAAAAAGTGTATACTTTGTTGATAATATCGTTTTTGCGTAAGAGCCGAGTGCACTCGCACTTTATTTAATACACTGTAATTCGCATGAAGATGCTGCGAAGTCGTTGTTTCCGAAGGGCGTGGCATTGAAAAGCACTTCATTTAATTTCCGGATCGCACAACCGAGAAAATTTATCAAATCTTAAATGGAAAAGTTTTTTTTGTTAAATGTAAAGACGTTGGCGTTTAAATTATTTTTATGGCGGAGACATCCATAATTTATAAACTATGCGGTGGTAAAAGATATGAGTAATTTTAAAATTTTTCTTGAAATTTTGATTAAATCAAATCTACGGTTCAAGTGACAATCATGTAGATTCGAGTATGTAAGACTTTTAATTACTATAGTTTTGTTTTAAAAATGCATACAGATCACTTTGATGTGTTAAACTTCCGAAGACATGATATAAAATCTTTTAAGACAGTTGTGTGATAGGTTGGTATTCTCTTTCTTTAATTGCAAAAGTCGTTGACTTTGATAAACGTAATACTAAAAAAAACGTAATCTTAACTGTCGCGTGGGAAGCAAACTTTTTAGCAAAAGATACAAAATAAAGTAATAAGCTTCCCGTAAAAGGTAAATATAAAGACTGATACCTTACAGCAATCGTGGAGATTCTCATCGCGAGATTGGCCAACCAATACCCCCCCCCCCAAAAAAAAAAAAAGAAAAGTAATCACTCAATTACACGCCTTTCGCAGCGGAACCAATGGAAACGGCCATTCTCTCTCTCAAAAAAATGTATCCCTACAACGGCAAAATTTCGACGAAGTTATCTCCCACACCATGCCAATCTGCAATAAAAAAAAAGAATACCATTCAATTACGTGCATCCATAAAAAGAAGTAAACATCTCGTTCCGCCTCTACACAATGCAACGATAAACAAGAACAATCGCTTTTTCAGCAGTCTGCCAAGAAATCGGCACAGTCCCACTTATCATCGCAATACCAGCGCTCGGGGCTCTCCTATCTCCATGCAGCTTCGCATTTCACCTATACAAGATGTATATATGTGACCGCGCCGAGGGAAAAGAGAAGAAAGGAGTCCGAGTAAAGTAAAGGCCCGCGGAGAAGAAGCGCCGTGGTCGAGGGGAGCCGCGGGCCGTGTTAAAAGGTATGCTACGTTTTCTTGCCCACCCGATTGACGTCATGCGTGCGTCAGAGCCGCAGCAGCAGCAGCCATCGGCGGCCGCGAAGAAACAAGAAAGTTGAGAGCGTAGCGGGCAATCGTCCCCCTTACACCCCCCCCCCCTCCCCACGCACCGATGATATCGCACTGGCGAGCGCTTTGACTGCTTTCCTCGTACGCGCCAAATGAGCCGGCGCGACACCGGCCGGTAAATAGTACGGGTTGCAAGGCTGATTTTGCGGAATTCGAGGATCGTTATGTGTGCGGGCGGTGCGTCGAGCTTAGCGGACGCGAGGATTTCTGCCTTGACTAATGTATGGGCCGTTTGCAAAAAAAATTGGCAACCGTTTTTGGTGAGTACCGTCAACCTTGTAATTTAGAAAAAATGCATCTAGCTTCTTCAATTTTAATTTTTTTTTTTTTTTTTTTATAATTATAAATTTCTCATTAAATAACTATTACTTTTACATCAGTACTAGGTATTAACGAGAAACTTATATAAACTAGATATATTTCTTGAAATTTTAAAGATGATGGTATGTACTCACCAAAATTGGTTGCCAATTTTTTGCAAATTACCCATATATATTACGAGGTCGGTCGGTGGGCACCTTTTGGCTAATTGCATTGAAGAGATTGCTCGTACATAATTAGTAATACAGCGAAATAGATCGGTATGTTTGATGATTACAATGAAGATTTCACGCGATTTCTTTGCGATTTTTCTAATTAATTTTTTAATCGTTCGAGAACATTTTTTTATGCGGATGTAGAAATGTACGTAATCATGCACTATTAGTGGTAGAGTGAAATAGACAGGTTATTTGATGATTTCAACGGAGATTTCTCGTA
Source organism: Sycophila texana (assembly GCA_035582955.1). Taxonomy (NCBI): domain Eukaryota; kingdom Metazoa; phylum Arthropoda; class Insecta; order Hymenoptera; family Eurytomidae; genus Sycophila; species Sycophila texana. The sequence continues at coordinate 2,325 of JAWWEN010010041.1, read as the reverse complement.
ATTTATAAATATACGCGGAAAATTTGAGAATATGCATATTTAATAATTGCATTCAGTTAATAATTTTATCCCCGTTCCTTGGGCGTGGAACTAATTAAGAGATTATGTAACTAATTTAAATTGTAATACAATGCAAAGTGTATCCAATGTATGCATTATTGCGTTTCTAAAATTAATTCTATCCCATTTATTATTCACTGTAGAGGAAAAGAATGAGAGCTTCCGCATAAGTTGTACATACATATAGTATTTAGAACACACTGAGAAGTAATCGCGAAATCTTATAAATCAGTATGATACCTGTCCACATCGTTTTGCTTATCTATCTGTAATTTTTTTTTCCGTGTAAAAAAGTATGCTAAATTAATTAGCACTCTATGCATTTTTTTTGTTTTAATTTACTTTGTTTCTTTTAGCAATCAATTATTTTAATTAGGATCGATTAATCTTCCCCCAATCAAATGAAAAAAATTGATAATTTTTAAAGGATATTTTACATACTAAGTTAATTCTTTAATGTGTTTACATCACGTTATTTTTTTTTTCTTTTTTAAATAGTTCATTTAGATTATCTAATATAGAGTAGCTCGCTAAATTTCCTCAGCCTTTCGTTATTAACATAATGATTCGTACTTTATCGATTGTATTATACGCGTTCGATTCCCTTTTAGCTCGAGCTTTCCTCGTACACTGACGGAAATGTTCTACTTTTGCAGAAATCATTACACGGTGTAGAAAACTGGTCGCAGAGTAACATTTTCAAGAAAAATTGTAACATCCGGCAACACATATTATACTTAGAACAAATTTTACCGCACTTTATAATAATTTTCTAAAGTTATTGAATTGCCACACTGTATATTTGTACTTTACTAATAGAAAAATGTTTCAGAAGTTTATCGTACAATATCATGCAACAATCTTTATTACACCTACAATCAATTTTATTGCATTATATTCTATGTGATATTCTGTGGGGTAATTTACATTAAAAATATTGTATGATTATTTTCCTTATAAATACAGCATAAAGTGATTTTTGCCCGAACATTTTTGTCAGCATACGAGCTCTAATATTATATCTTTTATACCTACATCCTGCAAAAATATGTTCTTATGTATAACTTCAATTGTCAGTGATGTCACTGTATTATTAATCGCTTTAGTTTGATTATACAAAGTTATTTTTGATTTACGCGTAACGCGTATTTTCGAATTCGAAAAGAGCAAAACAAACTGCTTTTGTAACTAAATTGAACACCACCCACGTATTTATAGCAATAATTGATAGTGTCTTTAGTGCGGACTTCCTCCGAAACTGTGACATAATGCCAATAGCTATTATCGCTTGGACGGCTATTCGTTTGGCGATCTGCCCCAACTTTAAAAGTTTTCTCTTTGTAGCAATGTCGATGCTCATTACAATTTTTATATAACATAAAATCGTAATGTAGATGAAAGGAAAAAATTTCCTATAAAAACTCAAGTCACTTATTCGTTGAAATCGTGTTTTTTTGTTTGTTTGGTGCATTATTTATCATTCCCTTTTTCTTCTCTTCATTCGGAATCGTTATGATTGATTGCAAGTACCTAATCAATTATACACGCAAGCCACAAGAAGATGAAATTGCAGTTTCCTTTTAGGATAAATCAATTTGTTGATCCTTCCGTTTAAAGACTGATTGTCAATTCAAGCAATTCTCGTCGATTGTTCGATACTATTGATTTTCAATAAATTAATTGATTAGAGGAATCATACACTATACTATCCACAAACATACCTATATTAACTGAAACAAACAAAAGATTTAATTCAATTTTTGAATAGTTTATTCTGAGTTTCAGCTTCTGCATAACGATTATACATTATACAAATATTATTTTGCAATAGAAACATTGATTTCGTAGTAACACCCACGGTTTGCATCAATTTAATCAATTCATTTTTAAAATTAAGGTTTACGAAAATTGACCTAATTTTAAGTAAGTCATTATAATGAGAGCATTTATTTTCAGCCGCCCCTGAGTAGAGTTGACTCACGTGTGACAGTTAAAAGAAATTATTGCGTACAAATTTACGATCACTGTACTAATTATAATTACTGGAAGTCGTAAACGTTTTTTCTTTGAGTTAATCATTGTTTTATTCTTGTATCTTGTTTTACGGATAAATAATTATTTAGATAATTAATTCAACCAAGTGTTGTTTTATTACAGAAATACGTGAAATTACAGTTCTTGTTGTTAAGGCTGGGTAGGGTTTATGCACATAAGAATTGTACACGTAATTAATAGTGCACTAATAATTATGGCTCTATTATTATA